>JAKWJD010001765.1:22661331-22843267 GCA_027705065.1 Solanum peruvianum
TGTCAGAACGTGACACTCCGATCCATCTAACCTGGTGCCAGAACGTGACACCCGATCCTCTAATTCTATCCTGGTGTCGGAACGTGACACCCGATCCTCTAATTCTATCCTGGTGTCGGAACGTGACACCCGATCCTCTAATTCTCATTACTTTAGTTAATCAAGCCTCCTTTTATACCAAGGCATCATCATTAACAAAGTAAATGTAAGATTTAAGATTCGCAGCCTCATCATGCTAATTCATCACAATTAGATAATCATATCATGCAAGCACACAAATAATCATATAGAAGACTTTAAAATACTACTTCGCTATTAAAGTTTTACTATGAAATAGCATAAACCATAACCTACCTCCACCGAAGAATCGCGATCAAACAAGCTATCTTCCCAAAACCTTTGCTTGTCCCTTGCGTTTCTTCTTCTCTTCTCTCTCGATCGTTTCTCTCTTCTCTCTGTTCTTTCTGTTTTTCTTATTCAAACCCCTTTTTCTTTTACCCTAATTGTCATATAATTAAGTATAAAAAAAATGATAAAATAACCCACTAATTATTTCAAGTTATCTCTTTAACCCCCAAGTAATTGAATTATTAACATTATCCACTAACTTTATAATTATAAGCATGAATAGTCTGAATGCCCCTTAAAAACTTTTAACAGAAATTCGACCCAGTCATGGTACGCGACCTGTGACGGTCTTCATGGCTGTGACGGTCCGTCCTGCAGGTCCTTCACAAAGTTCAGAGAGTTAATTCTGTTGAAAGATTTGTAACGGTCCGTCGTGCCAACGACGGTCCAACCTGCCATTTTCCGTCACGAAGTTCAGAGAGTCGATTTCAGTACCCAAATTTCAGAATTCTAAGTGTTTTGGAACGAGACCCCCCCCTCGACAATCCGTCGTGCCCATACGGTCCGTCGTGGATCCGTCGACCCCATACTGATTTCCAGAAATAAACTCTGCTGCTCAAACGACTAAACAGGTCGTTACAATAGATACCAATTTACCCATCGTTCGTCCTCGAACGATCACAAGAAGAAAAACAAGGGCGAAAGGAGTACTTGAATCTGTAAACAGGTGTGGGTATCTTTCTTGCATATCAGCCTCCTTCTCCCAAGTGGACTCTTCAACTGGTCGATTCTTCCATTGAACTTAGTTAATCTGTCCACAATTACCCAAATAGAGTCAAACTTTCCCAATGTCTTTGGAAGACCAACCACGAAGTCCATTGCAATTCTCTCCCACTTCCATTCAGGAATGGGAATTCTCTGAAGTGTTCCTCCGGGCCTCTGGTATTCGTACTTTACTTGCTGACAATTAGGACACTTGGCAACAAAATCAACAATGTCGCGCTTCATTCTACTCCACCAAAAGTGTTGCTTTAGGTCACGGTACATCTTGGTTGCACCAGGATGTATAGAATATCCGGAGCTATGAGCCTCTGTAAGAATAGTGTGGATCAAATCATCAACACAGGGCACACACACCCTTCCCTTAATTCTCAAAACACCTTCCTCATCAATTATTGCTTCTTTAGCCTCTCCTCGCAACACCATATCCCGAATTCGGCTTAGTTTCTCATCATCAAATTGTTTTCCCTTGATCTTGTCAAGAAAAGAAGATCTTGCCTCCACACAGGCCAAAAATCCTCCTTCCTCTAGTATTTCCAGTCTCATAAAGTCGTTAGCCAAGTTTTGGACTTCTCTAGCCAATGGGCGTCAAGAAACTTGTAAGTGGGCTAAACTACCCATGCTCCCTGCTTTTCTACTTAAAGCATCAGCCACCACATTTTCTTTCCCTGGGTGATACAGAATAGTAATATCATAGTCCTTCAACAGCTCCATCCACCTCCTATGTCTCAAATTCAAGTCTTTCTGGGTAAAGACATACTGTAGACTACGATGATCTATGTAGACTTCACACTTGACCCCATATAGATAATGTCTCCATTGTTTTAATGCAAACACAACTGCAGCCAATTCCAAATCATGGGTCGGATAGTTACATTCGTGCACTTTTAGTTGCCTTGAAGCATAAGCGATTACATTCCTCTCTTGCATTAGCACCGCACCCAAACCCGAATAGGATGCATCACAATAAACAATGAAATTCTTACCCTCTACTGGCAAGGTAAGGATAGGTGCCGTAGTCAGCAAGGTCTTGAGTTTCTGAAAGCTTTCCTCACATTCATCCGACCATACAATGGAACATTCTGCTTAGTCAAGTTTGTAAATTGGGAAGCAATAGAAAGAATCCCTTGACAAATCGACGGTAAGTAGCTGGCTAACCAACAAAGCTCCTTACTTCTGACACATTAGTAGGTCTTACCCGATTCCTCAGTGTTTCAATCTTAGAAGGATCCACCATCACTCCATCCTTAGAAACACGTGCCCCAAGAAGGACACTGAATCTAGCCAAAACTCACACTTGGAGAATTTGGCATAAAGCCTTTTCTCCCTCAATACTTCCAACACAATTCTCAAATGCTCCTCATGTTCCTTCTTACTCTTGGAGTATATCAGTATATCATCAATAAATACGATAACAAAGAGATCCAGATATGGCTTAAAGATCCCGTTCATCAAGCTCATGAAAGCAGCAGGGGCATTTGTAAGACCAAAAGACATTACTATGAATTCGTAATGCCCATACCTGGTTCGAAAAGCAGTCTTTGGCACATCTGTTGCCCGTATTTTCAATTGATGATAACCGGATCTCAAGTCAATCTTAGAGAAGACACAGGCACCTTGTAACTGATCGAACAAGTCATCAATGCGAGGAATGGGGTACTTGTTCTTAATAGTTACCTTGTTCAACTGCTGGTAGTCTATGCACATCCGAAAACTCCCATCCTTCTTCTTCACAAATAACACCGGAGTACCCCAAGGGAAAGCGCTTGGTCTAATGAAGCCTTTACCTAACAACTCTTGAAGTTGGGCCTTTAATTCCCTTAACTCCGCTGGGGCCATCCTATAAGGGGGTATGGAAATGGGGCGAGTACCCGCTCCAGATCAATGCAAATGTCGATATCCCTATCCGGTGGCATACCAGAAGGTCTGCAGGAACACATCCAGAAACTCACGGACTCTATCGAACCGACTCAATTGAAGGTACTTGGGTAGTATCATCCCTGAGGTGTGTCAAGAATGCTAAACACCCTTTACTAACCATTCTCTTAGCGACGAAAGGAGATGATACGAACTGGAGTGGAAGTGTAGTCACCCTCCCACACTAACGGATCTGTCCCAGGCTTGGCCAATGTTACCGTTTTAGCATTACAATCTAAGATTGCAAAATTCGGAGAAAGCCAAGTCATACCCAGAATTACATTGAAATCAACCATTTCTAAGATAACCAAGTCTACATGAGTATTTCCCCCACAAAAGTCACCAGACAAGACCTATATACCTTTTCAACTATCACAGACTCACCCACCGGAGTAGAACACGAATATGCATGTCAAGCAATTCACAATGTAAATTAAGACCAGTAGCAAATGAGGAAGATACATATGAAATGTGGAGCCAGGTCAAATAATACAGAAGCCATGCAATCACAACCAAAAGATTACCTGTGATAACTGCATCAGATGTCTCTGCTTCAGACCGCCCGGGGAAAGCGTAACAATGGGCCCTATCACATGTCTGCCCGTTGCCCCTACCATGTTGTGCTGTAGTGGCTCCAGTTTGCCCGTCACCCCGGCCATTTTGGTGACCACCATTATCTCGGCCACCACGTCCTCCAGAATGACGGCCTCTTCCATGACCACCTCTACCTCTGACTATTGGGGGTCTGTAACTTTGTTTTGGACAATACCTCTTAATGTGTCCAGTCTCCCCACATCCATAACACTCTCTGGATTCAAGCATAGGTCTCTGTGAGAATGACGAAGTCTGGGGATAACCTCCAAACTCAGAGAAATGTTGACCGGTCTGCGGTGGACCCCCAACTACAGCCTGCACTAAAGACTGGATAGGTCGGGCTGGATAACCTCTTGAACCCTGCCCTATGGAGTAAGAACCATTAAACTCACCTCCCTTACGAAACCTTTTAGATGTCGATGCCATGGTGAAGTCATCTGGATTCTCTCCCTCCACCTCTATCACGAAGTCTACGACTTCCTGAAAGGATTTTGCTGTAGCCGCTACCTGTAAGGCTGAAATCCGCAAATATGACCTCAATCCCTTCACAAAACGGCGAATCCGCTCTTGTGGACTGAAACAAAGCTGGGTGGCATACCTGGATAATGCACGAAACTTAGCCTCATATGCAGTAACCGACATCCTGCCTTGCTCTAGGCTCAAGAACTCATCTCTCCTCCTATCCCTCAAGGTCCGGGGGATATACTTCTCCATAAATAAGCTAGAGAATGACGCCCAAGTCATAGGTGGTGCCTATGCGGGTTGACACTCCACATGTGACCGCCACCACATTTTGGCATTTCCCTGAAATTGATAGGTTACAAACTCAACGCCAAATCGTTCCATTATGCCCATTTTATGTAGTAACTCATGACAATCAACCAGAAAATCGTAGGCATCTTCAGGTTCAGCACCCTTGAAGGCTGGAGGTTTCAATTTTAAGAACTTACTGAAAAGTTCATGTTGATCACTTTTCATTATAGGCCCTGTAGTCAAACGAGGAAACGTGCCTATTTCCAATGAGACATCCATGCGGGGAGCCTCAGCAGCGGCCTGTCGTACTTCCGGAACCTGAGGTGCTGGTGCAGAAAACACTGGAGGTGTCTGGCCTTGATCAGATAACCCGCTAAGATAAGCAAGAACCTGATTAATCATCTCTGGGGTAGTTGGGGTGGCAATTCCTCATTCTGCACTTGCTCATTTTCCTTCCTCACCCTCTCTTACTACTTCCTCAGTCGGTGGAGGAGTCACCGCCCTAGTACTAGATGGGCCAGGTGCTTGTCCTATTCCTCTAGAGGGCGTTTCCCGCCCGCGACTCTACCACGGCTCTTGCCACTAATCCTCCTCGAGCTACAGCCCCAGTGGCTGGCTCAGTTGCATCTTGTCTTGCGGTGTTGGTGTTTGACGCCGCTGTTGCTCTAGTTCTAACCATCTGCGAAATAGAGTGAAGATGGTCAGATACCAATTTGTATCACCTAGATACCAATTGGATCCAAGTAATAGCACGAAAGAAAGAAAGAAAGAATGGAATTTTCCTAAAGTCCTATAGCCTCTCAAAGAAAAGTAAAGGCGTCCCCCTACCATTCCTTAAGACTCTACTAGACTCGTTCTTGTGTGATGAGACCAACGAACCTAATTCTCTGATACCAAGTTTGTCCACGACCCCAAACACGAGCCGCGAGTGGCAACCCACACCTTATCCTACTATGTGAGCGAACCAACCATAATGAACAATATATAATGCGGAAGACTTAAAACTCATTACGAAATCAATTAATAACTTCTAAAATTGATCAATTATTTATCCCCAAAATCTGGAAGCTCACCACAAACATCTATGCTCAAATTTACTAAATCTAAGAGTATCTAAGAAGCTAACATAAATAAACAGCTAGTCCATGCCGGAATTTCAAGGCATCAAGACATGAAGAGGAAGATCCAGTCCGAGCTAGAAGCAATAGCTCACCCTGAAATCTGGTGTGATGAAGACTGGCTAGAGTTGCGGTTGAGTTGAAGACGATGGCACGTTTGTTGCACTCCCCAATTAACAAAGAAAAACAAATACAAGTAGGGGTCAGTACAAGGCACAAGTACTGAGTAGGTATCATCGGTCAACTCAAAATAGAAAGCAATATATGTCAGATAAAACATAAAATCAACTAATATTCTTAACAGGCGACAACACAATTACCATAACCCTTGGTCACAACCCAAGCACATCTATGAGGACTCAAGCCTCCACACCATACTCATTTGGGAAACAGGTTCTTTAGATTGAGTATATTAACATATTTCAAGATTCATTCTCTTTACTATCCATATACTATCCTGGTGTCGGAACGTGACACTCCGATCCATATGCTATCCTGGTGTCGGAACGTGACACTCCGATCCATATACTATCCTGGTGTCGAAACGTGACACTCCGATCTATATACTATCCTGGTGTCGGAACGTGACACTCCGATCCATATACTATCCGGGTGTCGGAACGTGACACTCCGATCCATCTACTATCCTGGTGTCGAAACGTGACACCCAATCCTCTAATTCTATCCTGGTGTCAGAACGTGACACCCGATCCTCTAATTCTATCCTGGTGTCGGAACGTGACACCCGATCCTCTAATTCTCATTACTTTAGTTCATCAAGCCTCCTTTTATACCAAGGCATCATCATTAACAAAGTAAATTTAAGATTTAAGATTCACAGCCTCATCATGCTAATTCATCACAATTAGATAATCATATCATGCAAGCACACAATTAAGCATATAGAAGACTTTACAATACTACCCAATACATATCATTCGCTATTAAGAGTTTACTATGAAATAGCATAAACCATAACCTACCTCCAACCGAAGAATCGCGATCAAACAAGCTATCTTCCCAAAACCTTTGCTTTCCTTGCGTTTCTCTCTCTCTCTCTCTCGATCGTTTCTCCTCTTTTCTCTCTGTTCTTTCTGTTTTTCTTATTCAAACCTTTTTTCTTTTACCCTAATTGTCATATAATTAAGTATAAAAAAATGATAAAATATAACCCACTAATTATTTCAAGGTTATCTCCTTTAACCCCCAAGTAATTGAATTATTAACATTAATCCACTAACTTTATAATTATAAGCATGAATAGTCTGAAATGCCCCTTAAAAACTTTTAACAGAAATTCGACCCAGTCAGGGTTACGCAACCTGTGACGGTCCGTCATGGCTGTGACGGTCCGTCCTGCAGGTCCGTCACAAAGTTCAGAGAGTTAATTCTGTGGAAAGATTTGTAATGGTCCGTCTTGCCAACGACGGTCCGTCCTGCCATTCCGTCACGAGGTTCAGAGAGTCGATTTCAGTACCCAAATTTTAGAATTCTAAGTGTTTTGGAACGAGACCCCCTCGACGGTCCGTCGTGCCCATGACGGTTCCGTCGTGGGATCCGTCGACCCAGACAGTGATTTCCAGAAATAAACTCTGCTGCTCAAAACGACTAAACAAGTCGTTACATTAATTTGACAAAGTGTAGTCCCTGGTATCGTTTGTTGTCTCTAAAATATTCTCCGTAAAAAATATTCTATTTATCTTTTTGTTGTAATTATTATTATTCATGTATCCATTCTATGTTGAAATGCTTCCAATTTATATGTTTTATAAAATATTTTAAAAATATTTCAATGATTTTAACAAATAGAATACTTAGTAATATATTTTTATAACATATTATTTTATCAGGGAAATGTATAAGTACTCTTTAATCTATGTCTGAAATCTCAGAGACACACTTATACTATATTAAGGTCCTATTACCCCTGAACTTATTTTATAAGTAATTTTCTACCCATTTTCAGTTTATGTGGCACTAGTTTAAAAAAAAGTCAACCAACATTGGGCCCACACAAAAGTGTCACATGGGCCAAAAATGAGTGGAAAATTATTAATAAAATAAGTTCAGAGGATAATAGGCTCTTAGTATAGTATAAGTGTGTCTCTGAGATTTCAGACATATGTTGAGGAGGTACTTGTGCATTATCCCATATTTTATCATAATCAATATTTATATTTAAATACATAACTATTTATTTATCATCAAATTTCAATTATTTTTTGAAAACAAACACGCGATTAAGCAAACTTATATTATGCTACTTAATTATTTATGATAGCTATAGTCTGCTATAATTATCAATCGCGTCTAACATTAACCATTAATTATATGGTTGACTTCGAATTTGTATAATCAATCTCTTTGTATATTTCACCACATTTGTATATTTCGTAACTAACAATTCTTGGTTTGATTTGTATTGTATTGTATAACTTTTTAAAGATTGTATAAATGTATAGTTTTCAAATTTTGTATAATATAATTTATATGATGTAATTTGTATAATGTAATTTGTATAAGGTTCATATTATTAAGTGAGTATCAGTTAGTTATTTCAATTTTTATTATATTTGTATAATTTTAAACTTTGTATTACTCAATTATACAAAACACACGAATTATACAAACGAGATGCAAATTATACAAATTATTGCCCTCTCTCGCTCACCTCTCTCCTATCTCTCCCAATCTCGCTCGCCAGACATACAAATACATATGTATACAAGTTACATATAACAATTATCTAACTGATATACATATAAAATTCACGTCTCTCCCATTATCTAACTCTCTCGCTCGTCTCTCTCCTCCCTCTTCCATTCTCGGTCGTCACTCTTCTCCCTAAAACATATAATAACGAATAGTAATCAACAAATTATAGCTATAAAACATAATTAAATTATTTTTGAATGGCTAACCCAAACTTACTTTTGAGTTATTCTGTAACAAAAGGAATAAATAACAATTTTTCCATGACAAGGGAGATGCATCTAGATGTAGCATTTTTGACGTTGACAATTAATTATCATGTGGTACTCTAATAAAATAACTACCGACACAAACAAACGAACAAAACTTAAATCTTAAATGTTAATTTTCTTAAATAAATTTTGTGTCAAATGAAATTAAATGTATTCGTTATTTATTTTAAATTATAATATTTATTTTTAACATAAATCTTAATTGAATAAGAAACTAAAGAAAAATAAAAGTAAAAAAAAGGAAATATAGGGAAAGATTGAAGAAATTTAACTCACATTTAATTTAATTTTCTCATGATTTAAATTTACAAACTTTGATTTTATCTTGTCTTATGTTATTTGAGCCTTCGTTCCGTACCACATTTATTAGAAATCATTTTACTCTAACACATATTTTTTCGACATGGATGTAATTTCAATATGCCCCAATAAGACACTAATTAGAAAACCAAGTATTTATACCGAATTCAATAAGTACTTGGCATGCGTTTGCACAAATTTATCTTAATTCAATAGGAATAATTAGTATTTATTTTCAACTAGGAAATTTGGCCGCGCTTCGCGCGATCTTTGAACTAAATGTTAAAGAATTATTTTTTTAATTAATTATATGTTATTTGTATGCCTAAACGTAATATTATCACTATATTTTTTAATTATATATTAATTATGAAGATCATTTGAGATGACAATTGAAATGAAGCTTAACAAATTTAACATCTATAATTTATTACAACAGTATATCTTTTTCTTGAGTATCTAAAAGTTATGTTGTGAAGTAACTGAAAATACTAATGAAACACGTTTACAGGTTTTATTATTCTTTGTCATATTGATATGATAAAACTTCTTTAAATATTTCATTTTTCAATCGTTCTTGTTCGTTTTTCAAATATACAATTTAGATTTGTATGTTTTTTTGAATAAATCACATCAATCAATATTTTCGGTTTTTTAGTTGCAATTTTATCAAAAAATAAATATTATGTTGCACTTGTTAAATACGACTTTTTAGAAAGTAAGTATAACGTTACGCTACTGATTATTAAGTCTCGATATGTTCAACTTCGAATGAAAACATGATTTTTGTATTAAATAGAATCATTTTAACTATATAAAAATATTTGATAGATAACAAGCTCTACATATATTATATAGTGATTTATAGAATGGAAGGTTAATTGAATTGAATACTTTGATAATATGTTTAATTTCAAATGTAGTCTTTACATTTTCAAATCAACAATCACACCTTTTTCTCTATAAAATTAACACATGAACACCCGACATGAGATATATATTCATAACTAAGTATATTAAAATATAATTTAAAACTTAACATAAAGTTTTTATACAGTACTAAATTTTGTGATTTTATTTTTTTAATATATTAAAAATCAAATCAATTTATTTATTCATTTGTATTCAATATTTAATTAAAATTTTCAAAATATACATAATTAACAAAAATAAATTAATTTATCAAATGCATAAATAAATATTTGTCCTATTTTTAAATTTCATAAAATATATATATTAAATATTTATATTCACAATTCTATTTATTTTGATTTGATAATTATATTTTAATATACTTTAAAAGAGTTATAAAAATATGATTTTGATAGTATAAAGAATATAAGTATCTAATATTAAAATATATATTGTGGAGCGCAATATACATACAAGTAAACCAAGGCAAAAAAGAATAGTTTTGACTCAAAAGTTTGCAACATCATCAATTATGGAATCAATATTTTCACTCATTAAATTTTGTTATCAATTACTTATTTCAATTCATATAAAATAAAGCGTAAAAAAATAATAAAAGTGGGATAGAAAACAATAAATAAAATAATAAAAACACAAGTCATAGTATTGGGTCATTAAATTACAAGTATTTTTTCAATTGTTATTTTTGATTTTGACAAAAAAATATTTTCTATCATGGTTCTTTTCTTTTCTTTAAGGAATAAGTTGCAACACAAATTGAAAACTTGTGACATTGTATTGCATGGTCTTAACCAAGTTATTATAAAATTTAGGTTTAATATTTTTTAAATTTTCTATTCTTTAATCTCCATTCTAATTCATGGTCCCCCTCTCTCTCTCTCTCTCTCTCCTCTCTCTCTCTCTCTCTCTCTCTCTCTCTCTCTCTCTCTCTCTCTCTCTCTCTATATATATATATATATATATATATATATATATATATATATATATATATAAACAAAATAAATTATCATAAGTTTACACATTTAAATTTGCGGGTTTTGAGAAGTTATAGAGATTATGAAAATATAAATTATGAAGATAAAGAGATACATATTTCTTAGTTTAAGAAGGGAAAATTAATGAGATCAATTTTAGGGAATGATAAATTTAAAGTTCTAATTATTTTTGTAGGATTAGTTTCTCCCCTTACCCATTTATTTATAGGATAAAATGAAAAAATAAAGGTTTTAACTAATGAAGAAACATAAACTGTGATAAACAACAAATTACAATAATGTCTACTCAAAATTCGTTTTATTATTTACAATTTTATATATATATATATATATATATTCTCATACGAGTTTATCACTTATTAACATTTTCATGTGTTATTCATCACATTAAAAATATGTCAACTTTATATGTTTAATTAAAAAACCAACGTAATGTATTCTTACATAGTGATATCGGGTGTGCTCATTCATAAAATATTATTATAAAAATTTAATACCTAAAAGAAGATTTATTCATTTATTTTGTGATTGATTACTAATATGATAGAGCACATCATATATTTTTAGGGGCAACAGTATCTAGTAGATATAAAAAAAAATGTACCATAGGTAATATACTTTTAATTCAATCATGGCAAAATTTAAAATATTAAATAGCTATAAATTGACGTATATATAAATAATTAAAAAATGTGCATCTTTTCATCTTCAACGACAACAACAATGAACAGAATATTCATTTTTTTGTTCAAATCAAAGAAATAAAATAAAAGAGAATAGAATAATATTAATTGGAATCAAAATAATACAACAATGAATTTTCAAAATCTTTGGAAATCATTCAAACTTTTATACTACTATGACTCTATCTTCCGGAATCTCCAAGATAATTTTGTTTCCTTCTTTATTTTGTTGAACTTATACCAAATAATGTGATCAATCTTTGAAGAATATATCTATGATATTCATCATAGCGAATGTCATATTGTGACATCGTCTTTTCTATGTCTTCTTTTTATTATGTACATGATTGATGAATAAAAAGACGAAGAAAAGAAAATTAAAAACCTATACTACTAAAAAGAAAGAATGAAAAAAATAAAAATAAACACTCAACATCTCTATAGATGATATATATTTATAGATTGGATAAGCCATAAAAATAGTTAGAAGGAAATTGAAAAGACATGTTGTTTAAGTGAGAATATCAATAGATAGAGGTTTTTTTTGTAACTCATTATATATAATTATAATAATAAATATACTTGAATTTTTTTAATTAATAAACAAATTATTTCATGAAAAGAAACAAGAAAAAATGTCCAAAAAAAAGAGAAAAAAAAAAAAGAAAAAAGGAATGGAGGCCATAGAGAGGTGCCACGTCACCTTGTCTATGGTCCTCATATATATATATATATATATATATATATATATTATATATATTATATATATATATATATATATATATTGAAAAAACATGAACGAAAAAAATAAACATGAACATTCAACATCATGATAGATATTTATAGATTGGATAAGCCATAAAAATAGTTACAAGGAAATTGAAAAGACATGCTATTTAAGTGAGAATATCAATAGATGGAGGTTTTTTTGTAACTCATTATATATAATTATAATAATAAATATATTTGAATTTTTTTAATTAATAAATAAATTATTTCATAAAAAGAAAAAATATAAAAAAAAAAAGAGAAAAAAAAGAAAAAAAAACGGAGACCATAGAGAGGTGCCACATCACCTTGTCTATGGTCCTCATATATATATATATATATATATATATATTGATTAGATCATTTAATATTAACCAACAAGAGTTACTTTGGGGTCTCATTAATATTTATGCATACTTAACCATGTGTATCATATTCAAGTTTTAAGTACGAAATAACTTTTTTTTTAAATCATTTACCCCAATAAAATTTTTCTAACATACTTCATATTTACTCAATCCACACTAATATTAAATATTGGATATATATATATATATATATATATATATATATATATATATATATATATATATATATTATATATATATATATAGAAAAAGGTTCAACCTTAGAAAATATTAATGTTAAAAAAGATATTTAGTGGCAATAATTTTTTTAACGATAATATTTATCATCGTAAAAATATGTAATGGTAATCAATTTATTGTTAATACATTTAGAATGTTAAGATCTTTAAACACATATATATAGAATGTTAGATTTTAAGTATCATATCATATTATTGCAACTTTTTTCATAGTGGGATTGATATGTGTTTGTGAAAATATTTGTGTTGATAAATTTTACCTCATTTTGGTACCTTTTTAACACTTTTTTAAGAACTCTTTTCTTTTTTACCTTTTTAATGATTTGAATTCATAATTAGGAAAGAGAAGGTGTGTATAAGTCTCAGTGAGAACGTGTGAGAGAGGATAGAGATAGGTCGAAAAGTACTGAAAAAATGTGATTAGACAACATGACACAATTATATAAATTAAGAACATGATTATAGGTACGATGAAGTGGAGATCATGTATTAAGATAGAAAGTTAGTAAAGATAGGCTAGTTATAGGGGTATGGAAAGGGGTGAAGATAGCTAAAAAGTATTGAAGAGAGATAATTAGACAACTCAATATAGGATGAAGTGAAGATCGTGTATTAGAGTCAATGCCAATAAAGATAGAGTGTTGTCTTACCTGCGGGGATTTAGACCTATAATTAGTACCCGTCATAGTACTAGTCGTATACTTGTAATTATTATTTATGTATTAATCTTCTTATATTGTTTATTGAGTTTCGATTACCATACTATTTCGTTGTCGTTATTGCTTCTTTTATCGTGCACTACTTTGCTTATTTCATTGCTATACTTTCTTCATCGTAGTTGAATATTTGTCCGGATTTTTTTATCATAAATGAGTAAGATAAAGTTCTCATTTTGGCTAATTTTTCTCTAGCAGGAAAATGTTAGGATTCAACAAATAGATATTTGTTCCTCCTAATTGAATTAATATTCATAATTTAGTTCTAATGACTTTTGAAAATTTTGGTTAAGAGAAGAATTTGTAGTGTGAATCTTTTTGCAGTCCAAATGTAATAAGATGATATTATTTGTCTCTATATTTTATTATCTCTTTTTTATATAATGAATTAGTCATCTCTTTTATAAATGATATTATTTAAATCTTTCTTTTTAATTTTCAACCTTATAATTAACGATAAAAGATATTTACGGGGTATCCTCTTTTTGTTCTTTTTATTTTTGGGTAAAGAAATTTGAATGATATAAAAGGTTGTTTAATCAAAGAATTCTGCACATTCTCGATCATCACTGTTCCCGTCATCTTTCATTCTCTCTCATTTTTCTTACCAAGAAAAAAGGAACCAACAAAATTATAATAACAAATAAAAAATAAAAAACTACCTGATCACCAGATCTGAGAAGCTCTCAATATTATTTGTTTGTGTTTTCTTTCTTTAATCCTTCATTTCTTTTTTTGATACTTAAAGATGCAATTTTTATATGAATTCTTCAATCTTTGCTGAATGGGTATTGATCAAAATGTGTAACTGAAGCTGTGCTAGGCTTTATTTTTTTGTTTTCTTGTATTGAGTTGGCAATAAAGATACATTCTTTATTAATATTCAGAGAAGAATGATGATTCTGATTTTTGTAGATTTTTAGTTGATTATATTATGTAGATTTAAACTGGGTTGGGTTTTTTCGGTTAATTTTTGCGGGGGGAGATTGATTTACTGGAAATTGATTTGCGATGATGACGTCATCACCTCCTCGGCAGTCCGACGACGGAGGAGGAGGATCGAATTATATTCAACACCAAGTTACAAAATTTGATACCCTTCCTGGTGTAGCAATCAGATATGGCGTTGAGGTAATTTTTTTTTTTTTTTGGTTTTTGTAAATAATACAAATAAAAATATTGGTATTTTGTAGTTGAAACGGAGTAACAAAGGATCGGTATAGTCGATCCTGGCTTGTTTGGGACAGAGGGTTAGTTGTTGTCGGATTGAGTTATCGGTATTTATGAGATGTTGCTTCATGTGTGCTGTGTTATACTTTTGTTTTGATTATAGAAAGAATGGAGGAATTGGGGACTTTTGAATGAATAAATTTGTTGCATTGTTCATATGACTATAACTGGTCTCTCTGTTTGTGTGGGCTATAAGCCTATAACAGGCTGCCTGGTTGATTAGTTGAGCTGTCGTAGTTTGCAAAAATGCCATTTTCATTAAATTATAGAAAAAGATTTTTGACATTGACAATAGAGTGGTAGCTTAGTGAAATGAGGTTGTGTTCGAGTTGATGAAAGTAAAAGGTGTCGTTTAGCTCCTCATAAAGGAGGTTTGGTGGGGATGAGCTTTGCCATCTTCGGAAAAAAAAAGAGAAGAGAATTCTTGTGAACTATGTAATAGTGAAAAATGACGAGGGAGGCACAATATGTTAGAGTTGGGTGTTTATTTCCCTTTGATAAGTAAAAAGAAGAGGAATAGTTGTTGAGGTGGTTTGATTTTACTGTGTTGTCTGCGAGCCCTTAACTGACAGATGGAGGACGAGTCAGCAGCTCTAGTAGTTTTTGCAGGTGATCATTAAAGTTCTCTAGGATCCTTTAGTGGTTGAAGACGTGGGCTTTACTCTGTTTTCCATGAGCACATAATTGATAGAATGAAGATGGACCTAAATTTGGCAGCTGTAGAAGTTTCTGCTGGTGATAAATGTAACTGTAGCATCAAATTCTGGTGGATCATTTAGCGGTTGTAGGTATGTAGTGGCAGAGCTCGTTTTGGCATGTACTCTCAACTCTGCTGTCAGTATACTGGATTCTAGAGCTATGGTTAGCCAGCCACTGCTCTTAAAGGCTAAAGTTTATCTTTTTGGCTATTATTATGACAAATGTTTTTATGCACTTAACTAGTTCTGCTATTGTCAATACATATATATTACTCCCTCTGTTTCAAAAAGAGTGGCCTAGTTTGACTTGACACGAAGTTTAAGAAAATAAAGAAGATTTTTGAATCTTGTGGTCCTAAATTAAAGTTATGTCAAATGTATAAAATTCCCTTTAATCTTGTGACCTTAAACATGCCACATGGAAACCTGAAATTAAAATGTTACAAAAAAAAAGAAAGATGTCATTCATTTTGAAACAGACTAAAAAGGAAAGGGGGTCATTGAACACTTGCAAGTTTCTGAGAATGCCAGCTGATTTTATGAACATTTTGAAACAAATGCGAGGATAAATAGTGTGATGATTCAAGGAGTTTTGAACTTATTCCTGTTAGGTGACATGCTAAGCATGCAGTTTATGTAATGCTGAACTTCAGTTTTGTTTTATTTTTACTGCAAAATCAAGATATCTTTATCATTTTGCACCTAGGATCGCATCCTCCAAATAGATGATGGCTTTAACATGGTGTGCAATGATATAATGTGACAGGTGTCTGATATTAAGAAGTTGAATGGGCTGGTTTCGGATCTCCAAATGTTTGCTCGAAAGACACTTCAAATACCATTACCTGGGAGGCATCCACCATCACCTGCTGTCTCAAATGGTCAAGACACCCAAGGGTACTGTAACGTTTCTTTAGATCTCATACATGTGTCTCTTTCACAACATCTCCTCTAGTACTGGTTATAAAGTCTTTATTTTAATGAACTTGTTGTACTAGTCTGAGGATAAAGCTTTTATCCTTTTTTTAATTTTCATCTTCTGCTTAGATGTATAATTAAAATTGCTAGTTTGCACGTTTTTCCTTTTTTATTTTTCTGGACATGAAAGCCATACACGGTATATTCCGGTTTATTCAGAGCTGCATTAACTCTTTCAGAAAATAGTGCTTATTGTATGGGGGCACCCTTTTGATATAATATGGTGTTGGGGATCTGATCACAGTTACCTAGAGATGCCTTCATAACTTTGCATGTTGTTTGAACTTTTTGTTCATCAGCTTTCATTCCTTTTCTCTCTTTACAAATTTGACATGAATTAGATATTTCACCTAACAAACCACAATCTACCGTTTATTTGTTAGTTGAATGTCGTCATTTTTTTACTTGTCTTTCTCTACATGGAACAAGTCATATCAGCTTGTGGTTCTCAGTTATTGTAATTTGTTAGTGTCACCTGTAGAATATAAACTGCCGTGTTTCACATAGATATTTAAGTAGGACTTGTTTAGGCAAGAGCTTTATATGGGTCTCGTGGAGAAAAGCTTGAGATGAGCCCATTTACCTTGGGTGGGTCTCTGTTGTATGTTGGAAATAAAAATTTCCAATTAAGGCATATATAATTTGTGTTGTGCTGTATAAATTTGTTTACGCAATCTGGTTTGTGGGTAATATTACTTCGTCTGATCCACTTTATGGGACAGAATTACTATTGGGTAGTCGAATGAGTTTTTCTTTAACCACAGTTTTTTCAATTACTTATTAAAAATAACTATTGTGACTTTTTGTACTTTTTTTTTTTTTGTAATTTTAGTAATGTGTAAGTTTATTTCAAAAATCTTGAAGATTCTATTTCAAAATTCACACCGAAAATTAGGTAATTTGACCATGTACATGTACTGTCTAAAAGGAAAAAGACAGACAAGCTTTGCTTTGTCCACAAGAACTTTACTGAAAGAAAGAAAAGATTGTCCACAAGAAGAATTTTCTTGTATCGTATATAACTATTTTCCTATGAAGTTAACATTTAGGTGGTTCTTATATATTAGTATCATCTGACATTTCGCGGGGTCTCATGGAGTTGCAGAAATCATGTTCTATTATATGTTTCCAGGTACATATTCTGGATTACTTTTTCTTGAGAATTAGAATGAATTTGGTAACGCTTGCACTAGTATGAATTAGAGAAACTAAAGAGGAAATTCATATTATTTCTCATATCACTAATTTCTGCCGAACTATATTCATATGAACAGCTAGTCTAATGAAGATTGCTTAATTCTTCTAAAGTTGATACGACGTCCCATGTCAAGTAGTATCTACGATACAAGACTATTTTATGTATTTAGTCATTTCTGTGTCATTGGCTTCTTGACTACCACATCTTTGATATTCTAAGCTTTAGAACTTGTGCTGAGCTATGTGGTAACTGTGATTTGTTTCTTGACAGGCCAAGCAGCTCTGAGCAGATCCCTCCGAGGAACAAATACCCTGATTTGTTTGGTTCATTTCAATCCCTGAAATTGAAGTCTTCCTCCCAGCAAAGAGTTTCACCAGCCATGAGCTCTTTACTAGGTTATCAGGGCCCTAAACTGGCAGATCAGAAAGTTGCATCTGAAGGTTTTGAAATGGCTGTCTATCGGAAAGGAGTATCACATTATTTAGAAGATGGACCATTTGTCATGTCAACTCCTCATTCTAATCAACCACGTGGTCTTCATAGAAAATGTAAAAGTGTAGCTAATGATATGTCAGAGAACGGAGTAGGTAGCGCTGAAAATGGCTCTAATAGATTGTTTGAGAAATTGTCTAGAAGGCGTCAAAAATCTGAGGCTGATTTCAGTTCCCGCACGCCAGAAGTGCTGTTGAAAGAAGATAACAGCAGTGGTAGCGGGTTTTCTGCTGCTGCTGGCAAAGGTTTGGCTTTGCGACCTAAATCAGCTAGTCGAATTCTCCTTGGACCAGATGCTGAAGCAAGTTTCATAAATCCTATCACTATGCTGTTGAACGATTCTTTTCTGAACGACAGTGCAAGTGTCAGGAAGTCATCGAGTACACCGAGTTTGCAGGAATCAGACAGTAGCACGTTATCTTCCCTGTGGACAACATCCAAGTGGAATTTGAAGCCAGATTTCCAGGCAATTTCTACTGCCGCAATTACCAAACCAATCTTTGATAGCCTTCAAAAGCCCCCTGGTCCTCGAAAAAGCAAGACTGCTGTTGATTAGCTATTCTTTCTGCATTTTTTGTTAGTCCTCTTCTTAAGAACTAGAAACTGAAAAGTAGCTACAAAGTAAAGCACTAAAAATACTGGCTTATTGCTGTCATTTCATCTTCCATTCCTTTTTTTCTGTTGCAAAAAAAGGTTAAGTTTATTCTTAGAGTTGAAAATCTGTAGCAGCACAGCAAAGATCTGTGTAGTAAAATTTTTTGTTGCCCCACCGACCTTCCAAATCCTATATATGTTTAAGTACATATGTAGCTAATTTATCTGTAACTGGGAGGAAAGATACTGATTACATTATTAAAATATATTTGACATTCTTTCTGCATATCTTGATTCACATGGTTTCGATTCATTCAATATATATCAATGTGCTTCTGCCACAGTTTTTAGAGACTGTAGATTGAAAATAATTTACATTGCATAGTCATCTTTGAGTTGTTATACTTGAGCTGAGGGTCTTTCAGAAACAGTATCTTTTACCTACTCCAGCTAGGAATAAGGCTTGCATACACTTTATCCTTTTCAAACTGCATTTGTGAGTTGTGAGATTACACTGAATATGTTGCTGTTGGTTCTCTTTTTACTTGGAAAAAGCTCAAAGCAGGCCATGCTTGCCGTTTGCAATTGTGAACATCTCCAAACTATGAGAGCCTGCCTAGTCCATAAAAGATTTTCGTTCCTGGGATGCTTGAGGGGTGGCCTAGCAGTTAATAAAGAAAGTAAAAATCACGAGAGATCAGGGTTTCTAGCATAGACAAAAAGAGTGTGGCGATTTTGCTTTAGTACTATTGATGGAGAGAGCCACTCGATATTTATATTAGAAGAAATAGCAAGTAACTAGCCTTTACAGGATATAGATTTTATCCATGCAAGTATTGAGATGTGATAATGCAAAACAACTGTTTTTGTGCTGGTATACATTGGTATGTTTAATTGCATATAATTTTGAGGGAGAAGTTGAGCGAAAATACGCTTGACGCTAAATTACATTCAATATTCCATCATTACACCATATTAATGATCCTCTTTAAATACTTATTCGTACCATATGTCTACGTGGGTGGCTCAATAGTGTTAAAAAAATATGTGTCTTATGCCTCTAAACTTAAGGAGCGTCATTTTTTTTTTTATAATAATAGGTTATAAGTTATTATTTTTCAACAAATATTGAATACTATTTGTAGAGAAAGTAAACATTTCATGAAAAATGAAGAGATTATTAGAAGAAATTTGACATATTTTGAGTACTATATCTTATGAAAAATAATTTAAAATAAGAATGATTATATTATGAGATGAAAACTAGAAGACATAAATTATATAAACGTTATTAACAATTTAAATTTAAGGCTTCATTTAATTTTTACTTTAAACTACTAATACGTTTGAGCCGATGTATGTTTACATCAAATATTTATCAGTCATGTGACACAATGTGCAATGAGATCCAAATGATATACTAGGATAATCACAATTAGTTGTCAAAACCACCAAAAAAAAAATTGCTACCAATCAACCAAATTTTGCTTACTAGTGCAGACGAACAATAAATATGCATAGTATGATAGTATTTCATTGTAGGGAAAATTTCACATGTGATAAATTGTGATAAATGGAATTTATGAAATTACATTTTATGGGTATAATTTACATAATTATATTTTATGGGTATAGTTTAGTTTGTTAGCTGACTTTTAATTTGTATAAAATATTTTTTTTGGGTAAATCACATAAATATCAAATATTAAAAAAATATTATTAATTATGTCAATATAATTTTTTTAACTAAAGATTACAATTTTTTAGAATTAAAAAATGGCACCTTCTCCTCTTTCTCTGCCTCTTTCTTCTCTTCCTCCTTTTTTTTCTTCTTCATTGTCTCTTCCTAGATCATCCTTTCTCTTTCTCTTTTTTTTTTTAATTCTTCTTCTTTTTATAAAAAATAAATAAATTTTCATTTAAATAATGGTGTTAAATCAGTTTTTGTCAATATTTCACTAGTTATATTCAAAAATGTGACGAGAAGAAATAGAAAAATAAAAAAAATGCACAATATCATGTTCTCAAATAGAAATTTCAAATCTTTAAAAGTGTAGAAATAAGAGTTCAATATTGATGGTCATTATAAAGATTCAAATTTTGAATTAATTACTGGAATTTTACAAATTTGTGATTAGTTTGGATAGATTTTTTTCACAAGTAATTGAAAATGTTGTTTGGAGTTTATAGCACAATTTTAAGAGGGTTTGGTTTAGTTTATAATTGATTTTTATCACGACCCAAAACCGAGCCGCGACTGGCACCCACACTTACCCTCCTATGTGAGCGAACCAACCAATCTAAACCTTAACATTTCAATATATATCAACAGAAAGTAATGCGGAAGACTTAAACTCATTAATAAAAACCAATTCAATAACTATTAAAATTCAACATCTATTATTCCCCAAAATCTGGAAGTCATCACCACAAGAACATCTATGATCAAATTACTAAACTAAGAGTATTCTAAAAAGCTAAACAAGTAAAAAGCTAGTCCATGCCGGAAGTTCAAGGCATCAAGACTTGAAGAAGAAGATCCAGTCCAAGCTAGAAGCATTAGCTCACCCTGAAGATCCGGTGTGACAAAGACTGGCTAGATTTACTGTTGAGTTGAAGACGACGGCACGTTTGCTGCACTCCACAAATAAACAAGAAGAAAACATAAAAGTAGGGGTCAGTACAAAACACGGGTACTGAGTAGATATCATCGGCCAACTCAAAATAGAAAACAGTATATATCAGTTAATATCATAAATCAACTATAATACTCAACATGTAGCAACAGCAAGTACTATAATCATCAATAAGTACTATCAAGTTCATCCATGAGGACTCAAGCCTCAATATCATACTCATTTGGGAGTTAGGTTCATTAGATTGAGTATATTTACATCTTTCAAGATTCTTTATCTTTCTTCCTCTTGTGTCGGTACGTGACACTCCGCTCCATATACTATCCTGGTGCCGGAACGTGGCACTCCGATCCTCATATACTATCCTGGTACCGGAACGTGGCACCCGATCCATATACTATCCTGGTGTCGGAACGTGACACTCCGATCCTCATTCTATCCTGGTACCAGAACGTGGCAACCGATCCATATACTATCCTGGTGTCGGAACGTGACACTCCGATCCTCATTCTATCCTGGTACCGGAACGTGGCACCCGATCCTCTATTTCTATCCTGGTACCGGAACGTGGCACCCGATCCTCTATTTCTATCCTGGTACCGGAACGTGGCACCCGATCCCCTAATCTCACCACTTTCGTTCATCAAGCCTTCTTTTATACCAAGGCATCATCATTAACAAAGTAGATTAGGGTTTCTTTTCAAGATTTGGGACTCAATAGCTTTATCATGCTTATTTATTTCACAATTACATAATCATATTCATGCAAGCATACAATTAAGCATATAGAAGGGTTTACAATACTACTAACACATATCATTCACTATTAAGAGTTTACTACGAATAGTGTGAAAACCATAACCTACCTCCACCGAAGAATTGATCAAGCAAGCAATTTCCCAAGCAGCGTTTCTTCTCCTCTTTCGTTCGATCGACTCCCCCTCTCTCTTGTTCTTTCTATTTTTCTTATTCAAACCCTCTTTCTTTTACCCTAATTAGTATATAGTTAAGTATAAAAGATGGCAATAATAACCCACTAATTAACTTAAGGTTACCTCTTTTAACCCCCAAGTAATTAGACTTATTAACATTAACCCACTAACTTTATAACTAAGGCAGGAATAGTCAAAAACGTCCCTTAAAACGTGTAAAGAAATCCGACCCAGACTGGGATTACGCAACCTGTGACGGCCCGTCGTACCTGCGACGGTCCGTCCTGCAGGTCATCGCAAAGTTCAGAGACCCAATTTCCACCAAAGAGTCTGTGACGGTCCGTCACGCCAGTGACGGTCCGTCCTGCCATTCCGTTACGAAGTTCAGAGAGTCGATTTTCAATACCCAATTTCAGAATTTCTAAGTGTTTTGAAACGAGACCCTGCGACGGTCCGTCGTGCCCATGACGGTCCGTCGTGGGGTCCGTCGTCTCAGCCAGTTTTCCAGAAATAAAATCTGCAGCTCAAAAACGACTAAACAGGTCGTTACAATTTTAGGAGAAATATTAGATTAAAACTCGAAAAAGGTGAAGTTTATGGAACGATATCGCGATTGTATTAAAGTTGTATTACATATGTTTTATAATTGCACTAATTGCATTAAATTCACGAACAATACATTTATAATACATAATACAAACTTCACTCCTTTTTTCGTGATATCAATCAAAATAATTTAAGTTACACTTGTAATACATTTATAACATCTGCACATACATTTGTAATACATATTGCAAACATCACTCATGTTCTTTGTGATTCAAACTAAAATAATTTATAAGACACATATGATACATGTTTTATTTATGAATAATACAAGTTTAATTCTGTCTATAGATTATTGTCTTGTCTTTCGTTAGTTACGTTTTTTATTTATTGTTAATTTTCTCTTCTAATTCAACTTTAAAATGTGTGTAATATATTTTTTTATTCAAGTTTAATTCATTTGACAGTTTATTATGTTTCTTCATTTGTTACAATTAGATTACTTATCTAATTACTATTGATACAAGTTTTATTTATTTTACGAATCATTGACTGCTCTTTCGTTTGCGATAATGTTGATAGCCAGTTCCTACAAATAGTTAAAAATATCGTTTGGAGTTTATTTCTCAATTTTAAGAGGGTTTGATTATTAACTTTAGAATTGATTTTAGGAAAATTATTAGATTGAAGCTTGAAAAGGATGACGTTTACGGAATTATATCACATTTGTATTAAAGTTGTATTAGATATATTTTAATTGTATTAAAATTGTATTAAAATCATATTCAATACATCCTACATTTATAGTACATACTGCAAACTTCATTTCCTTTTTAATGATATCAGCTAAAATGATTTAGGTAACACACTTATAATACATGCACAATTCATTTTAATACATATTGCAAACATCACTCACATTCTTAGTGATACAAATAAAAAGTAATTTATAAGACACATATAATGCATATTTTATTCATGAATAATACATTTATAATATGTATTGCACACTTCACTTTTTTTTTTTTACGGATACCAACAAAAATAATTTATGTAACACACTAATAATACATTTATAAGACATGCACAATAGACTTTTAATACATATTGCAACCATCATTTATTTTCTTAGTGATAAAAGAAAAAATAATTTATAAGATACACACGGTATAAGTTTTATTCATGAATAATATGAGTTTAATTCAGTTTATAGATCATTCACTTGTCTTTTGTTAGTTACTTTTTCCGTTCATTCTTAACTCTCTCTTCTAATTCAACTTTAATATTGTGTAATACAATTTTAAGGCAATAGAATTTATTTTACAATTTTTTGATTTATTTGTCATTAATGGATTACTTATTTGATTATTATTAATACAAGTTTAATTTACTCTATAGATCATTGTGTGTAATACATTTTTAATTCAACTTTGATATGTGTGTAATACATTTTTAGTTCAAGTTTTACAATTGGTTGTGTCTCTTTATTTGTAGGGATTAAATTATTTATTTATTTAATTAATTATTGATATCAATTTTATTCATTCTACGAGAAAACAAAAGGAAAAAACCAAGAGAGAAAGAGAGCACAACAGCAAAGAGAAAGATTAAAAAAAAAAACAATAACAAAAAAAAAGTAAGAGAGAAAGTATACAAAAAGAAAGGAGCAAGAGAAAGAGAGAAGAATTAAAAAACGGAGAGAAAAAAAAGAGAAAGAGGCGAGAGAAGAAAAATGTAACAAATATATAATTTTGTTTTATATTGTTATAAATGATAATATTTAAAGAGTATATCTAAAATAAGTAATTATTTTTTAAAAGGGATCCACTTAAGTAATTAATCCATATTTTTTTAAATTAAATTTATACAAAAAAATTATTTTTTCAATAAATGGTAACAATAGCACAAACGATGGTAACAATTAATTCACATAATCCCATGATATAAGTAAAACATTCAAAATCAAATATTTTTCAAAAAAAAAGAATTCTAAAGCTATAGAAAGATAATACTAGTTTAAAATCAAATATTTTCCCAATTTTTTTTATAGATAAATCTATGGAACACTCAGCCATATATATATATATATATTATATATATATATATATATATATATATATATATATATAGATATATATATATATATATATATATTCAAAATTATATTTATGAAATTACTTGGGCAGGTTAATAATTTATTTAATTGGTGGTTAGAAGAAATAACATTAAAATTAATAGTGGGTCACTTTAACCTTTTTATAATAAGTCGTATAATAATTAGGGTTAGTAAATTTATGTAAAAGTAAAGAAAAGAGGTGAAGAGAGGAGCAAAAGAGGATCGATCCTATGACCTGCAGGTAAAAGTTTTCATCCAAATTTTCAATCTATGCTCTTATATAGATAGATATATAGATATATATATATATAGATATATATATATTATATATATATATATATATATATATATATATATATATATATATATTGTCAATTAAAGAGTACAAGTATAAATTATTAAATTGGATAGAAGCTTTTGGGTTGATTATGTGAAACTGGGGAGAAACTTTAATGGTCATGACTAAAGAACGATGGTATAATGATTCTGGAGTTGAAGGGTCATTAGGCTCTAACGAAAAATTGTGGGTGAATTGTTGATGCCATTAAGTTGGAAAAAACTGATTTATTATTAATATTATTAAAAATTGATTGAAATTTGTTTATTAGTCGATGTGAATTCTTTGCAATTATTGGAAAATTTTCTAGTGGCCAAATATAAGTTAATGATTAAATGCAATGGTTAGAATAATGACGAATTCTAACATGCAAGTTCACATACTTACGGTTCTTGAAATTAAAGTAGGATCTCTTAACATCCAATTAATGATAAGCAGTAATGAGTGGACCAATTTATTATAATCATATACTATGTGTTATAAGTTGATTGGAAAGGAGGGTGGAAATTATAAATTGAATGGATTGTTTTTAGTTAATTAATGGAATTATAAAAGTGAAATGTATGGTGAACTATGTTGTACCCACTGATGGGCTGGGACGATGGATGCAAGTGAGGAAGTGATTATTTAATAATGGTGTGTTGGCACTGATTTTAACCAATGACTTTAACTTTTAAACATTATAATTCTATTATTATATTATAAATTAAATATTGATATAGGTAATTAAATATTAGATGTATCGAATTATTTAAATTCTACTAAAGATAAGTTAATTGGAGGAATTAAGACTTTCCCTTAAGTTTGAACTTTAGCAAATTGATTATAGAATTAAGTGAGTTTTTGGGTCTAGGCTAGACATAGGATAATATTAGTGTTTATAGAATCGTTAACTTACAAATTATGCACATATATATTTGATAGATTGGAAAGGTTCGGAAGCATTGAGGAAAGGGAAAGGATTGGAGAAGTAACTTGCTTGACTTCGGTTCTTCGATGGAGGTAGGTTATGGTTTATGCTCTATGATAGTAAACTCTTAATAGTGATTGATATGCAATGAATGATATTGTGAAGTTTCCTATGTACTTGATTGTGTGGTTGTATGTCTTGGTTGTGTGTTTTGTGATTGGTCTAAAATCTTGAGACCGTGAAATTATATTATTGAACCCTCTTTATTAAAGTGATGCCTTAAATAAAGAAGGCTTGATAAAAATTATCAATGAATTTAAAGTGGTGATAATAGACGATAAATTAGCGACATTCTTGGATCGGAGTGTCACGTTTCGACACGATATTCTTGGATCAGAGTGTCACGTTCCCGCACGATATTCTTGGATCGGAGTGTGATATTCCGACACGATATTCTTGGCTCGGAGTGTAACGTTCCGACGCGATATAATTGGATTGGAGTGTCACGTTCCGACACGATAATATTAAAGGAAAAACATATTGAATTAACGAAATGTACTCAATCTCAAAGAACTCAATTCCCCAAATGGTTTGGTTGGAGGCATGAGTCCTCATGGATGATCTTGATAATGTTGACTTATTACATACTTACTTTAGTGTTGTTGACATTGGTTCATGTTGTTTGTTACTTATCACCTGTTAAGTGCTATAGTTGAGTTCATACTATTATTCATTGTATATTAATTTCTAATTTGGGTTGACTGATGATACCTACTCAGTACATATTGCCTCGTATCGAGCCCTACTTGTGTTTCCGTTTTTCTTTTATGGAGTGCAGTGGGTGTACCAGCGACTTTGACTCGCCTTCAGCTTTAGACAGTCTCGGCATATCAAGTTCAAGGGTGAGTTATTCATTTGAGCTTGGGTTGGATTCTCTCAGTCATTACCTGATGTCCTTAGTTTTCGGACACGAATTACTTTGTTTCATTTATTTTTGTGTCCTTGATACTCTTAAACTTAGTAATTGGAAATTAGATGTCCTTGTTGTGATGACTTTCAAGTTTTGGGAAAAGATATCTTGTAAGTTTTGAGCTTCCGCTTTATGATTGTAGTTTGTAAGTAGGGGGGGGGGGGGAGGGGTTAAATTCGTTGATTCTCCCACCTAGGGGGTTAAGTGTGGGTGCCACTCACGACTCGTTTTGGATCGTCACAATATATATATATATATATATGTATATATATACACACAACACACACTAGTATCTACTTATTGAACTTTTTGATATTATATTGTGCCTATAAAATATTTTTTATTTGTGATTTTTTTCTTGATGATTATGATATTCTTTTAATCACAAAGTGATATATTTTGTTGAGATGAATTCGTTTTAAAATCTTACCAATATAATGTTTGATTTTATATGTACATTCAAATATCGAAAACAAACAGTAATCATTCAGTGTTCAAATTCGAAGACCACATCTTAATATTCAGATGTGCATTTAGATCTAGACACCTAGTTCTTAATACAAATCTTAATGTTCAGACATATATTTAGATTCAAATGTCTTAATCTTCATGAAAACAAATGAGGCCTTAGTCTAACCGACATCTGTTAATAGAAAGAATGATGTCACCAGAACTACCTTGTATTAGGGCATCGCTGCCACTATTTCAAGCCTCTTGACTAGGAGTGACATGGATCCGACTCCTCTCCATTTTCCACAAGTTCTAGCTTAGATAGAAACACATGTCATAGTTTAGAATAATGGTTGAGATCTAATTGATAACCAGAGTTATTTACTTCCATAAATTTACTTCTTACACATTTTTGCAATCCAACTATTTCAGATTTACATTATATTTTTCATAAATATATTTAAAAGTATTTCATTTCTTAATTACTTGAGTAATTTTTTTGCTGATTTTTACTTTTTTCCCAAACGCTTGCCATTTATCAATTAATATTTGCCAAATTAAAATTTAAAACTTTTAATGACATTTTTTTTCTTCTAATTTTAGGAATAAATATTTTTCTGTTTCTTGACTTTAATCACTTTCGTACTCTCTAAATGGACTCCATATTTCTCGCACATATAAAATTTGGAAACATATTAAAACCATTAATCAACCAAAAAGTCTCAAAAAATAACAAAAAATATATTATGTTTACTAGGAGAATGTTTTCCAAAAAAAGATAGTAGTATAATGATACGTGAAACGACGAAAATTATTTTCTAGGGAAAAAAAGAAATCGATTTCGTCAAAATTAACAAAATGTTATCTATACCATTTTACTTGCACCTATTTTAACTTTTAATTTTAATTATTCGATTCAACTATAATAGTCTCTCTCTCTCTCCTCTCTCTATATATATATATATCTATCTATCTATCTATCTATCTCTATCTATCTATCTATCTATCTATCTATCTATCTATCTATCTATCTATCTATCTATCTATCTATCTATCTATCTATCTATCTATCTATCTATCTATCTATCTATCTATCTATCTATCTATCTATCTATCTATCATCTATCTATCTATCTATCTATCTTCTATCTATCTATCTATCTATCTATCTATCTATCTATCTATCTATCTATCTATCTATCTATCTATCTATCTATCTATCTATCTATCTATCTACTATCTATCTATCTATCTCTATCTATCTATCTATCTATCTATCTATCTATCTATCTATCTATCTATCTATCTATCTATCTATCTATCTATCTATCTATCTATCTATCTATCTATCTATCTATCTATCTATCTATCTATCTATCTATCTATCTATCTATCTATCTATCTATCTATCTATCTATCTATCTATCTATCTATCTATCTATCTATCTATCTATCTATCTATCTATCTATCTATCTATCTATCTATCTATCTATCTATCTATCTATCTATCTATCTATCTATCTATCTATCTATCTATCTATCTATCTATCTATCTACTATCTATCTATCTATCTATCTATCTATCTATCTATCTATCTATCTATCTATCTATCTATCTATCTATCTATCTATCTATCTATCTATCTATCTATCTATCTATCTATCTATCTATCTATCTATCTATCTATCTATCTATCTATCTATCTATCTATCTATCTATCTATCTATCTATCTATCTATCTATCTATCTATCTATCTAGCTATCTATCTATCTATCTATCTATCTATCTATCTATCTATCTATCTATCTATCTATCTATCTATCTATCTATCTATCTATCTATCTATCTATCTATCTATCTATCTATCTATCTATCTATCTATCTATCTATCTATCTATCTATCTATCTATCTATCTATCTATCTATCTATCTATCTATCTATCTATCTATCTATCTAGTATCTATCTATCTATCTATCTATCTATCTATCTATCTATCTATCTATCTATCTATCTATCTATCTATCTATCTATCTATCTATCTATCTATCTATCTATCTATCTATCTATCTATCTATCTATCTATCTATCTATCTATCTATCTATCTATCTATCTATCTATCTATCTATCTATCTATCTATCTATCTATCTATCTATCTATCTATCTATCTATCTATCTATCTATCTATCTATCTACTATAGATCTATCTATCTATCTATCTACTATCTATCTATCTATCTATCTATCTATCTATCTATCTATCTATCTATCTATCTATCTATCTATCTATCTATCTATCTATCTATCTATCTATCTATCTATCTATCTATCTATCTATCTATCTATCTATCTATCTATCTATCTATCTATCTACTATCTATCTATCTATCTATCTATCTATCTATCTATCTATCTATCTATCTATCTATCTATCTATCTATCTATCTATCTATCTATCTATCTATCTATCTATCTATCTATCTATCTATCTATCTATCTATCTATCTATCTATCTATCTATATCTATCTATCTATCTATCTATCTATCTATCTATCTATCTATCTATCTATCTATCTATCTATCTATCTATCTATCTATCTATCTATCTATCTATCTATCTATCTATCTATCTATCTATCTATATCTATCTATCTATCTATCTATCTATCTATCTATCTATCTATCTATCTATCTATCTATCTATCTATCTATCTATCTACTATCTATCTATCTATCTATCTATCTATCTATCTATCTATCTATCTATCTATCTATCTATCTATCTATCTATCTATCTATCTATCTATCTATCTATCTATCATCTATCTATCTATCTATCTATCTATCATCTATCTATCTATCTATCTATCTATCTATCTATCTATCTATCTATCTATCTATCTATCTATCTATCTATCTATCTATCTATCTATCTATCTATCTATCTATCGATCGATCGATCGATCGATCGATCGATCGATCGATCTATCGATCTATCTATTTATCTATCTATCAATTAATATTTACCAAATTAAAATTTAAAACTTTTACTGTCGTTTTTTTCTTCTTCTAATTTTAGGAATAATTTTTTTTCTTTTACATGACTTTAATCTTTTCGTACTCTCTAAATGGAGTCCATATTGCTCGCACATATAAAATTTGGAAATATATAAAAACCATTAATAAAACACAAAGTCTCAAAAAATAACGAAAAACATATTATGTTAATGTGTTTACTAGGAGAATGTTTTCCAAAAAAAGGTAGTAGTATAATGACACGTGAAACGATGGAAATTGTTTTCTAGGAGAAAAAAAGAAATTGATTTCATCAAAATTAGCAAAATGTTATCTATCTCATTTTCCTTGCACATATTTTAACTATTAATTTTCAATTATTCGATTCAACTATAATGGTCTTTCTCTCTCTCTCTCTCTCTGTATCTATCTATCTATCTATCTATCTATCTATCTATCTATCTATCTATCTATCTATCTATCTATCTATGTATCTATCTATCAATTAATATTTGCCAAATTAAAATTTAAAACTTTTACTGACGTTTTTTTTCTCTAATTTTAGGAATAAATTTTTTTTGTTACTTCACTTTAATCTCTTTCGTACTCTCTAAATGGAGTCCATATTGCTCGCACATATAAAATTTGGAAACATATAAAAACCATTAATAAAACACAAAGTCTCAAACAATAACGAAAAACATATTATGTTGATGTGTTTACTAGAAGAATGTTTTCCAAAAAAAGGTAGTAGTATAATGATACGTGAAACGACGGAAATTGTTTTCTAGGGGAAAAAAAGAAATTGATTTCATCAAAATTAGCAAAATGTTATGTATCTCATTTTCCTTGCACATATTTTAACTTTCAATTTTTAATTATTCGATTCAACTATAATAGTCTCACTCTCTCTCTCTCTCTCTCTTTAGTTAATTCTATTCCTTGTTCTTTTAAATAATCTAAATTTTCTTCTATCTTATTGAAAATTTGTTTTTGTCTATTAGAAGATCTTCAGCTAGAAAACCATATTTAAACAGACATGTTAGAAAATATAGAACAGATAGAAACTACAAAAATAAATTAGAATGCTTTACATGTGGAAGTATAGAACATTTAGCAAATACTTGTCCTAAAAGATATAATGCCAAGACTAGAAACGCTCAATTAGTAGAAGAATTTAATGAAGCATTATTAAATGTAGATGAATATATGTCAGATAATGGAAGTATTTATTCTATACTAAGTATTGATATAGATGAAAATAACAAAGAAGAAGACTCTTCTAATTCAGAAGGAGAAGAATTAATTAATGAAATAGGAATAGAAAACTTAAATGTAGATGACTTAAAAATTAATTTTATGAATATAGTAGAATGTGAACATAATTTTGAAAAAGACACTGGATTAGATAGTAATCCATGTAATTGGTGTAAATGGTATCCAAGTAAATATAAAAGAGCTAAATGTAATAAATGCTTTATAGAAGGATGTATTAAATCGTATAGAGACACAATTAGGAATAATAACTCAGAAAAAGAAAGAGGTATATACAAATGAACCTTTAATAAATTTGAAGGTATTAGTATTAGAAGCAAAAATTAAAGAATTAGAAGAAAGAATAATAAGATTAGAGAAAGAAAAAAATATTGAACAAGAACCACAACCAGACAATCAAGAATTAATGAATGAAGAACCTAATACTTTAATCTGTAATGAAGATAAAAATATAAACACTATTAAAATACTAGCAAAACTTCAAATTGGAAAATATGAAATAGAGACTTTAGCATTAATAGATTCAGGATGTACTAAAAGTATTTTAAATAAAAGATTGTACCTATAGAATTAATAAAAACCTTAAAAAAACCACTTGCAGCTATGCAAATGGATTGAACACATAATATATATAGACATTATATAGATAAAGCTCATATAAGTTTCTTAAACACTTGTTCAGAATTTTATAAACCCACCTATAAAATGGATAAAATATGGGTACGAGATTTGGATATAAGAGTAGATTTTGTGTTAGGACTAGACTTTATACTACACAACAAAGGAGGAACTTTAATAACTAGAGACGGAATATTTTTTATGAAAAATACTGCTTATACTTCAGTTTTAACTAACAAAATTGACACTAAAGTAAGACATAAAGAAAAATGTTGTGATAATTGTAAAAATAATATACAATGTATTAAAAAGGAATGTAATACATTATATGAGAATATACTAGAAATAGACGAAGAAGATGAAATAGTTAATAAAAACTATGTTCTAATAGGAATGGAGACAGAATTATATAATTTTAAGACAGGAATTCAGCAAATAGGACAAATAAAAAATCAAAAGGATCTTGATAATATAGTAAAAATATTAGATCAAATAGAAATAATAGGAGAAAAACCTTTAAAACATTGGGAAAATAATCAAATAGTATGCAAACTAGATATAATAAACCCAGAATATATAATAAAAACAGCCGCGATAGAAGCCACAAATCAAGATCAAGAAGACTTTAAAATACAAATTAAAGAATTATTAGAATTAGGAGTAATAAGAAGATCAACTTCAAAACATAGATCAGCAACCTTTATGATAAGAAATCATAGCGAAATAGTTAGAGGAAAAGCTAGAATGGTTATAAATTACAAAAGATTAAATGATAATACTAGAACAGATGGATATAAATTACCAGATAAAATAGAGTTAATAAATAGAATTCAAGGTAAAACAATTTTTAGTAAATTCGATTGTAAGTCAGAATATTGACAAATAAAAATGCATCCAGAAAGTGTAGAATGGACTGCATTTACTTGCCCTGAAGGACATTTTGAATGACTAGTTATGCCATTTGGATTAAAAATAGCACCTCCAATATTTCAAAGAAAAATGGATAGAATATTTGGAGAATATAAAAGATTTGTTTTAGTATATGTAGATGATATTTTAGTATTCAGTAAAAATATAAAAGAACATTTAGGACATCTACAAACAGTTTTTAGGTTATTTGTTAATAATGGAATAATAATTAGTAAAAAGAAAATAGAATTATGTAAAAACTATATAAATTTTTTAGGAATCACATTAGGAGAAGGAAAGGTTAAATTACAACCTCATATAGCCAAAAAGGCCTTAGATATGCCAGATAAATTAGATAATTTAAAAAACTTAGAAATTTTTTTAGGTATAGTTAATTATGCAAGACCTTTTATTAAAGATTTAGGAAAAATAGCAGGACCATTATACTCTAAAACAGGGAATAAAGGGCAAAGAAATTTTAATATTGAAGATATAAAATTAGTACAAAAAATAAAAAATATACCTGATCTTAATATGCCATTAGAATCAGACTAATGAATAATAGAAACAGATGGAAGTTTCGAAGGATGGGGAGCAGTACTAAAATCAAGACCAAATAAATATAGCTCTAAACAAGAAGAAAAAATTTGTGCTTATCAAAGCGGAAAATTTAAAGAAAAAGGAAATAAAGCTAGTATAGATGTAGAAATTTTAGCAGTAATATATGGTTTGAATAGTTTTAGAATTTATATTCTTAAATAAACTAGAAATTTTAATTAGAACTGATTGTGAAACTATAGTAAAATTTCATCAAAAAATTAATGATAAAACAAGTAGTAGAAGAAGATGGTTAAATTTCTTAGACACTATATCAATTTATAATTCTATAATTTTTGAACATATCAAAGGAAATGATAATAATATTGCAGACCAATTAAGTAGATTATTAATCAAAGTTTAATTTAAATTTTTCAGAATGAGACCATCTTTTCAAGACAAGGGCAAATGAGTTCAACCTCCGACCCAAGATTATTCAAACATATACAAACAGACAGTACTTTCTAATTTACATTTTAGACCCTTAAATAGAATAGATGATAATAGAATAGATAGATTACAATTTGGACAACATAATTTAATAGCATATGAATCATCTAATTTAACTTTCAGAAGTTTACCTATATATCAAATAGACAGACAACATAAATGCTTAATAGACAATATATGGATAGCTCATAATAAGAAAGACAGAAAGTATATAATTGCAGTTTTAAATGCATTAGGGTTTTATTTTAATAGTACAAATAAAGAAAATAAATTTAAATACTATGTTGTTGTTCATGGAAAAACAAATGGAATTTTTCAAACTTGGATAGAAGTATTAGATTCTTTTAAAGGATTTTCAAAACCTCTTTTCAAAGGTTTTAATGATTTTACTGAAGCACTAGATTATGCTAGAGGGGTATTAGGCCCAAATTATTATATCTCTCCCTCTCTCAAACAAAATCCAGACAAAATTCCTCAATACCATATTCAGAAAGACACAGACAAGATTATATTTTGCGATCATTGTTCTTCAATGACCGAAGCTTTTAAGAGGTTAAACCTCAAAAATGAAATGTTAGCTCAGGAAAATCTCCAATTAAAAGAAAGAATTGAAAAAATGAAGAAAGACAATCAGATCATTATACAGGGTTTCCATCCCCAATAAAAATGGATGAGATGGGTGTACATTCCCCTCTGAATGTAAAGAAATCCACTGTATTGGATAGAGATACAGCTAGTCCGGCTCAAACGGTAACCGGTAAAGACTCATCAAATCCGTTAATGGCTGTCACTTTGCCAAAAAGTGAAATAGAAGAAGGTTGATCCTCAAGAAGACAATTACCAATTTCCTTTAGCTAGAAAATCAGACAAAAAACCAAAAAATTACAAAAAAATAAAGACTTAGAATCCATTATAACCAAAACTGTAGAAAAACTACTAAAAGAACAGCAAGACAAAGACAAACATATAAACCCTAGTCCAATACAAAGCCCAATACCAAGCCCAAGACAAAATCCAGATATAAGCCCAAATAACTCAGACGGATTTTCAGACACTATGCAATATGCTCAAGACCCAAATGACTATGATTCGGGTATGAGTTTTGATTCTGTAGCTTTACACAATGTAGATACATAAATAATAAATAAATATGTTATAAAAAATAAAAATAAATATATATATATATATATATATATATATATATATATATATATATATATAATATATATATATATATATATATATATATATATATATATATACATAAATACATATACTATTGTTATAGTCTTAAAAGAGGAATGCCTCTTTTGTCAAAAATGTGAGTCCCACTTTACTCACTACCACACATGTGGAAAAACTGTTGGGACGCGTCTTATTCAGGTAAGAGATAAGATAAACAGATATCAGATTCCAAGGACAATAATGAAAGAAGAAGGATTTTATTTCACGTGACGATGGGGCCCAGATGTGTACCCGGCTGAAGTGATAAGATTCTTTCTTCCATTTGAAATCCAGAATTTGAAGTCCGAAGACACCTATAAAAGCAGACGTTATCAAGACAAGAAGAGATAGAAGGCAAGAAAAAGAAAAGAAAATCGCTACAAAAAGCTCTAAAAACCCTCATACCAACATCTTTAATATAAGTTATCTTTTTATGATTGGAAAAAAGTTTTCAGTTCTTTAGTTCTTTATTTCTAATAGTTTGTTTAAGTAAAGCTTGGAAGCTTTTTCGGGTTTCCCGAAAGGGAAACTTCACTCTGTTCTAATAATGTAAGTTTTCATATTTAAGTTTCTAGTAAACTTCCCATATATGTAAATTATGTGTGTTTTATGTAAATCATGTGGGTTTACTTTTATGATTATTTTATTCATGTAAATTTATAAATATTATCATGAGTCTATATTACTTAGTATATGGTTAGTCTCTTAGCTTCTTAAAAATATCGATGGATTAACCTGTAAATTCCTAGGACATTGCTAGGTTAATTGTTCTGAGAAAAAGAACTATGAATAACCAAATCCGGGGTGTGGTTAAAGAAGATTATTTTTAAGAACAAAGGCTAAGAGAAAGAGATGAACAGTAATAATAGATTCATGAATGGACAGAGTCCATAAAAAAAAGGGAAGTTACACTAGAAACTAAAAAGATAACTACATAATAGAACAAGAGAGTGAAGGAGTACTGAGTAGGATTGTACAACATTAAAAGCTTAACTAATCAAAAATCTCTTTTATTAAAATATTATCCACAAAAATCAATTTATTGAAATATTATCCTTTATCGAAATATCACCTTTATTGGCTTGCCTATGACTTTTACAAAGTATGTTTTTAATATGTTGCAACATATGTCAATTATGTGCACATGCAAGTAGTATCACCATTTAAAGAGAGGAATTGAAGCACATGAATTTGGGAAACATAAACATAAACTTGTCAATAATAGTTTATATGGTGACATTCAAGGCTAGGCTAGACTACATATCCATATTTACAGGGCATTAATACCAAAAGCAACAAACAACAAAATTTACATTTGAAACATTCTATCCCATTGATAGTTGATGTAGTGACATGCAAGGCTAGGCTAGGCTACATATCCATATTTACAAGTCATTAACGCCAACAGATTCAACAAAATATACATCTTAAATGCTCTAGACCTATACTACTAATTCATCTAACAAAAAAGGGTTTGGAGTCAAGATTGAGCATTAAACCTGGAGGGGCATCACCATTCTTTCTTGAAGGGTGGTGAGTCAGAGCTACCCATGCACTCTGTCACAAGACCACTTACAGAAAAACAAATAACCATAGTTAGCTACCCCATACACACCGTTACATTAGACAAGATGTTATATATAAAGTAAGAAGACTTACCAAATGATGAAGCTACCCTCTATTATACAAGATTCCACAAGAACAAACAATGACCATCACCCATGATAATACACTTGAAAAAGACATCATATGTCACGACCCAAGAGCACCCCCTAGTCGTAACCATCATCGTTAACCTTGAAGAGGTCTGAGACAAGCACTTAGATTCATATTGCATATTAGATAAAATAAAAATGAAAAAAATTAGAACTTTTCATTTGAATTTTAACTTCACTTCATATATCAAAATAGAAAGTAACTTGTATCACATTGCCATCTAGACATAAGAGTATGAAAATTGGTACTGAGCCCTTACATCAATAACACGTCTTATAATACGAATTACAACATAGTCTTTCAATAAGAAAGTGAAACTAGAATTAAAATCAAGAATCTCCATCCTCGGACTTGAGGATTCACCAACTAGGGAATAACAATCCAAGTTTCTTCAAGAAAGAACTAGAATCACTTCAATGACCCAAACCTACACTGAAAATAGAAGAAATATGGGTTAGTACAAACTACATGTACTAAGATGGAATCATATGCAAGTAAAACATTTGTAAACATACACAAAAGGACATTTGGTTATAAGCATGCTATATTCACCTTAAGAGCCTTTATCACACTCCAAGAACAATATACAAGTCCATACCATAAGTAACCTCATGCTAAAGCCATAGTAAACATTTCATATTTAGAGTTCATTTAATCAATACATCACAAGACCCTACTCATAACCTAATCAAGTCTACTGGTGCAATGTGTGTGAAGACCCATAACCCCACACACACCAAAAAACTATCAAGAAGGTCACAAGCATTGTCATTTAACTCATACATCATCATAATAAGTATGGCCAACAACACGCATACCAAGTGAGACCAACATCATGCAAATCATTCGTAACTTATAAATATAAAGAACCCACCGCAGAGCTCCTATCAAAACACTTGTGCAATGTGTGCAATGTATAGGTAAAGTCTCATACCTTTACCTACACTAACACCTCTTAAGTAGTTTGAGTTAGTGTTCATATTCTTACTTTCGTTCATTTATTTTAACATTCGGGAAATTTTGCAATAACTGACATAGACCTTCTGAGCTACATGGAATTCGGTGTCAAGCCCACACTCCAAAAACGGTTCTCCTACTTGCCAAGAAAATACATAAACATTTGTAATAACATCTAGGTAGATCCACTAGATAAGGTTCCTATGGGGGCATGATATGCTCAAACTTACTTCTCAAATAAGAAGTAAAGCGGTCGTGTCAAGTAAATAACCCAACTAGTGAGGTTGGGATCGTTCCCACGAGGAAAATAGTTTAGACTTAACTTTAACCTATTATTACTATTGTTCAGTCATTACTTCCTTGGAAAGTAAAAACAATAAAAGGGGGGGGGGTTCTATTTCTAAATGAATGAAAATAACTAACTAAATTGAAAGAGACACTTAACATCTTTGAATGTTGGAGTGTAATCAATTTATCAAAGTAACTAGGGTTTATGTGTTCCCCACAGGTTCATAACTTGACAATTCTAACTATAACAATTCTTTCCTAGTATCTTGCATGCAAAGTGATAAGTTATGTATTTCTAAATCCTTGGTCCGGCATCTAGAAAATCTCACTGCGCATCTTGGTCCGGCTACGTGTGTTGCTATCCTAACCCTTATCTTTACCTCATATTAAGCATTGTATTCGATATTTGACTAAGTTATTACCTCGTACCAATCAATACTAGCCTATTAGATAGTATACACCAAATCTATGTTGATAATTCTTTTCCTATATCTACCTCCTTGGTCCGTCAAGTAGCATTAAGGCGAGTTCTAACGTTGTCCATCCATTAAAAAGATTTCTAAGCGAAAGAATTATTAATACATGCAAGACACTATTCTAGAATTGTTATTTTAGTTAGGTTTTACCTCATTATTTGCCTATGGTTCCCACAACCCTAGTTATGGAGTTTAGTTACCCATAGTCATAATCACAATATTCAAATATATTAAATAAGAATTCATGTACTTACTTCAATGAGAAAGAGTAAAATCTGAAAGTTTGCTTGATTAATCACCAAAAATCACCAACAATCAATGATAATAAAAAATCTAACAATAATACACAGAGTCTAATAATAAGGTGTCTAACAATACAGAGCCTAACAATACGGAGTATAACCTCAAAAACAAGGTTTTTCGAAATATTTATAGAAAATAAAAACCTAATTAAACAAGGACTCTATTTGCTGGAAATCTGTCAAAACGCGGCTGGGTCGACGGACCTCGCGACGGATCGTCGTGGTCACGACGAACTGTCATGGACTCCGTCGTCCCATACTTGTGCAATTTGTTCTGCTGCTCTTTTTATTACCCTCGACGGCAAGTATGACGGACCATCATAGGCACAACGGTCCATCGAGGGTCTTCGTTCCAAAACACTTATACTCTTGGAATATGAGTACTGGGATTACTTCTCTGAACTTCATGACGAACCTGCAGGACGGACCGTCATAAACACGACGTACCGTCATGGACTCCGTAACCCCACACTTGGTCAGACTTCCCCATCTTCCTTCAGAAGCTGCACTACGCTACCACCTACGGACTGTCATAAGCACGACGGACCGTCACAAGCTCCGTAGGTGGTCTCTTCTGCATTTCTTCACTCAAAATCTCCGCATTCATCTTTGGACAGATTTCCTGCAAATAAAGAGAAACTTATATAAAAATTAGCACAAAAAGGCTTTTGGACACACTAAACTTAAGAAAAAGTATTAATAATACCGTGAAACCACGGTATATCAACACCCTCAACTTAAATTCGTTGTTTGTCCTCAAGCGACACACTATGACTCAATACAAAATCTTTGTATAATAGTATCCATGTTTTATCCTTTGCAATCATTTGGCTATCAATCCCGATTAATCTCATCATATCTATGCATGCTATCACTAGTAGGATTGAATTATGTGGGATCAGAACATGACACAGACTCACCATGCACTAAGACCTTTCCTCTTCAATTTCTCACCGAGGTGCTAACGATTTCAGTATTGCAACTGGTATCCTCACTTTAAAACAAAATCCTCATTTTTTCATACAATGATTTCAGTTTGAGTATAAGGATTACTTTTCAATACTTGCTCTCAGAACAAAATCACACTCATTCATACCTATTGCCATAAGCTTGCCCTTATTTTCACTGCCTTAACTTCGCTATACAACCCTTAGGATCACGATAGGACTTTCTTAGCTTGTAACATAGGCTCAGGGTCAGGTAGGGTATATTTAGGTATACTTAAGTGACTTTTTGCCCTCCTTCACATATCGGCTAAACCTACCACTTTCTATCATTTTGTCTCGCCCAGTTTCTCACATTCTTTTAACTTGCTATTTTCTCTTCTTTCTTCATTTGTGTAAGTGACTCTCTTATTTTCTTGCTTGTATTTCTTGTATGTTTTTCTTTTTCTTTACTTATATTTCAACTAATTCTTGATTCACTTTACTTTTGTTCTTTCTCTCTCTTTGTTCTTTCAACCCCACTTTCCAGAGCATTCCTCATAGTAGCCACCCTCAACTCATGGCTTTGCCATGAGTCAAAGTACACAATACCCAAAGTTGGGTCAGGGCCATAATGAAGGTTGTTTACTACATTAGCCACACTCAAATTATGCTTTTGGCATAAGCTGAGGTACACATGTCCAAGGAGAGACGAGGGCCAACACATTATTCTCAGAAAAGATCAGTTGGGGTGAAAAAGAAAGGTCTAATTTAAGCTCAGAGCATTTGGATCAAAGAAGCATAAATTTCATTTGGTTTTCTTTTATTTAGGCTAAAAATGAGCTATATTGAATAAGGGCCTATGATCCTTTCCTAATTGTCTATTACAACTTACTTTTAGCAGGACTAACCCGACAAGTTCTAGCTCAGTACAAATAGTGGACTATTCAAATCTTCCTCACACTCACTTGACATCTCATCACTATACCAGATTATCAGACATCTAGTTCGAATTTTAGATTTAGGGTAATGCAATGGTGTACCTCTATGTCATGCTTAGAGCAACACATTTATCAGTTACTATGCTTAGTCGTGCATCATTTTCCAATTTATCAGGATATCATTTTAGCGATCATGCTCCAGAATTAAACTATGTACAAAAGATATACACATGCAAGTTCAACAGAAAAAGTAATCAGTCTTTTGGGGAAAAAGAAAACAGGCAAGAAAACCCCAAAAGAGGATAGTGAATTGGGCTACTCAGACTTCACCCTAACACTCACTTTCCATTTACCCCACCCCCAACAAAAAAAACATGCAATTGTCCCCAATGCATAAAAAATTTAAATACTAGAGTGGTAGGTGAAGCAAACCTGTGGCGCAAAGCGCCGTCGATCAGCAAGCTGGTGGGTCCGGTTCCCCGGAACCCACGTCCTCTGCAATCTGGACACCCTCAGTGGTGTCCTCAGCAACAACCGCACTATCACCATTGCCTCTAGCTATCTCCACAGTTCGTGAGCTAGATGCACCAGCCACTAACTCTCCTGCTCTCATCTGGTGCGCCGCCTCCTCAGCAAGTGAGGCTCTCCTCGTAGCCTCCATCTCACGGCGCTCCTTCTTCCGTGCTCTCGCCTCGTCCTGTGCTCGACCCCTACGCCTCTTGGCATGCTCTCGAGGGGAGGTGGTGGAATCTCTGAGGTGGCGAATAGGTCCGCCAACACTGTGTCCTCAGCAGGCTTGAAGATTGTGTCGATATCTGCACGAAGACAATCGACTGCAACCTGAAGAGTCGACACATCCACCGGAGGGGCTGGCCGGGCTAGCACCCTCAACTCAAAGGCATCCAAGCGCTGGTGAACCTCAATGATCTTCCGCTCTGTATACTGGACCATTTTATGCTCCAGGCGCTCTTCTGTCTCGGTAATGGAACTCTGCATCCATGGCTGTATATGATGCAGAAGTGTAGCCATTTGCGCCTCTAATTTTTGGACCCTAGCAAGCGGGACCAACGCGGGTAGAGGGGCTGTGCGACAGGAGCTCGAGGCAGTGCTACTACCCGGGATAGACTCGACCCGAGTAGTGTCAGTGGACGCCGCCTGCGTAGCCGTGCGGGCCTGTCTCAGTAAGATCGTCAGCAAGTGGGGGCAGCTCTGGACGGGGCCCTCTGCGTGGAGCCAACTCATTGGCCTCATCTCTGATAAGGCCGACATCAACAGTGCCCTGCGGGGTCTTGAGCTGATCTACATACCATATAGGCACACCTGCGGACTTGCAGAGAGAAAAGATCATGCACGAGAAAGGGTAAGCAGTTGTGACCTTTAAAGCCCTCTCGTGCATGACTGCCTATAGAAGCCACGCAAAATCCACCTCGAACCCAGCTATCATCGCCGCCATCAACACTGCTCGATCCCATGTAACGATATTATCAGCGGCTGTGAGGAAAGGCAGTTGTGGACAATCAGCCACAAGAACTTCGCCGTGAAAGTTAAGATGGCCTTCTTGATGGCCCCCTTTGGCTCTGTCACCCAGTCGGCACCCTCTACATCAACTGACAGGTGCAGGGCCATCCACCTCTTGGTGGTCTCTCTCAGCTATGGCTCGTGCAGGAACTGGCCATCTTTAACAAGCTGCCATCGGTAGTCAAACTCGGCAGTGAGAGGGGTCCGAGTAGCATCAACACCCTCGCCGTATAGAAACCGCGCGGATGGCAGGCAGGGAAATGTCGACCTGAACATCCCGTACTCGGACCTGCTCCAGTAGGGCCTGTTTGGCAGGGGAAGCCTGCCTATCAATCTGTGATCGGAGAGTCGCTACGTAGGATGCGTAGAAATCTCGGACCATTTCTTCACTGTAATGTCCCAACGGACGTGCTGTCCATTCCAGACGATGCCTTGTGAAGAGATTGTTGATCTCAGGCATCGTTGGTAGACTCCTTGTAAGGACCCTCCACTCCAATGTGAGAGTTCGAGTCATAACTGCTTTGTCAGTCAGGAACTTGGTCGGAGTAGACTTGAAATTTCACACCACCGGTTGGGCTGGTCAGTAGCCGAGGTGGGGGCATGAGCTGGTGATCCTAGTGTAGATTCCGAACTGTCAGCCTCATTAGACGAGGCCGACGCTGCAGCGGTGGCGGGTGCTGGAACCTCAGCTGAGCCGGAGGCTTCCTCCGACCACGAAACTCCTAAGGAGCCAGACGCTCCTTCTTCATTTATGGCTGACCTAGAAGGTGTGCCGGTCAGTGTGCGCTTCTCATCAGACTGGGAGGCATGACTACGTCGGACGCCACCTTTGTGGGTGTGGCTCTGGTGGCACGTGATGCACGGGAAGGGGTGGAAGTGCCTGGGGGCACGTACTAGGGGTCACACTCATCATCAATTGAGCCAATGACCATGCGGGCAGACGGGGCGACAGACTTCGATCGCCCGCGTGCATAGATTCAATCTTGCTTGGGTGCCATAGTAGATAGTACCTGTAAAGGATCAATATTAGTACGAGTAGTGGCAAACAAGACAAGCAAAACCACACAAAAAAAATTTAAAATAGTATGTCATTTCTATAGTAACAGTGACACACGACGTTCCTGGTGACGGCACGTCGTGACTATGACGGATTATCATGGGGTCCGCCGTGTCTTACTTAGACTATGTAGATATGGAGAACCCTGAAGGAGAGTCTCTTACTAACAGGAAGGTATGTGCAGGATGGACCGTCACAGGTACGACGGTCCGTCGTAGGTGTCCGTCAGAGAACACTTGAAAAATATGGAGACCCTTAGGAGAGGGGTCTCTGACCGTCATAACGGTCATGGAGGACGGACCGTCGTGGGTATGACGGTCCGTCGTACTCGTCTGTTTGAGGACACTTAGAAAAATGGAGAGAGACCCTTAGAGACATGGTCTCTGACAACCATAACGGTTGTGCAGGATGAACCGTCGGGAAGACGACGGTCCGTCACATATGTCCGTTGGAGGACACTTAGAAAAAAATGAGAGACCCTAAGGAACAGGGTCTCTGACAACCAGAATGGTTGTGCAGGACGGACCGTCGTGAAGATGACGGTACGTCACATGTGTCCGTTGGAGGACACTTAGAAAAAAAAATGAGAGACCCTCAGAAACAGGGTCTCTGACACCCAGAACGGTTGTGCAGGACGGACCGTCGTGAAGACGAAGGTCCGTCACATATGTCCGTTGGAGGATACTTAGAAAAAAATGGGCAGTGGAGTGTCAGGGCTTTTGGAATGGACCCTACGACGGTCCGTCGTGGGTACGACGGTCCGTCGTGGGTACGACGGTCCGTCATCGGGGTCTTGTTCTGTAGATAAGTGACAAACTGGGGTACCCTATTCATCCCCGATGACCCAAATGGAACTTGTAGTGTTTTGGACCTACATTTGTCTAACCCAAATAACTAGGGAACTAGCAATGCAAAAGCACCTATGTCTAGGGTTGTAAACATGGCAATTTCGAACATTTTAACCTAGGTTAGACAGAATCTTATATAAAAGAAACAAACATATCACGAACGACTAAGCTAATACTAATTAATAAACAAAAATGCAAGATAAATGAGTAGAAATTAGAGACACATACCTTAGAATTGGATAAAAACAAGATGGACAAGTACTCGGTGACCAGGAAGACACCCACATCAGCAACTCCGACTAGTAGATGATAACTTTTAGAGCTTTGGAGAATTTTGGGGGACAATGATCGGTTGATAGAGGGAGAGAATGTGGAAGTTGAAAAGAGAGGGCAATGGGAGGAATAATGAAGGAATGGGGGTGAAATGAGGGGTTGGGGAGTTTAAATGGTGACATTTTATATAAAACTCCAACCGGGTCGGGTCGGGTACGCCTCATTAATGACGCGACAATTCCCCGACGATGGTCCGTCGCAGTTGTGACGACCCATCGTTGGTTCCTTCGTGTGTGCCCTAGTTTGAGAATAACAGAAAGACGTACCTGGCACGACGGATGCATACGACGGTCCGTCACAGGCGCAACGGTCCGTCACTGTATCCGTCAGTGACTGCTGCAGAGTAATTTTCTACAGAATTTCTTAGTGATGTGCCTGCAAATTTAGAACCCATTAGTATAAAAATGCTACCATTACTAAAAAGACTATAAGTATTGGGTTGCCTCCCAACAAGCGCCTGATTTAATGTCGAGGCACGATTGGGGACACTTGATTACTCAGACTTCATCAAGATGGTATGCCTCTATCACTTCATTCCCCGATGCTTTATGCCCAAAATAGAGTTTTATTCGATCTCTATTCATCTTAAACCACACTCACTCCTTGGATTTTAACTCAACTACTCCATGAGGGAACACTTGGGTAATCAAGTAAGGGCCAGTCCATTTAGACTTGAGCTTGCCCGGAAGACAAGGCGACCCAAAACTGTATAAAAGCACTAAATTACCAACCATAAACTCTTCTTTTGCAATTTTTTGTTCATTTTCCTTCTTCATCTTTTCTTTGTGGGATATGGCAGATACAGATTGGAGCTCGCCACTCTGCCTCATGGTCCTACAAATGTTGAAGGTCGCTTCTTCATTGTTCAACCGAAATTTCATCTATCCCTTTTTCATATCAACTAAGGCTCTACCTGTAGCAAGGAATGACCTCCCAAGAATAATAGGCACTTCAAAATCAACTTCACAATCAAGAATAACAAATCAGCCGGAAAGATGAATGACTCCACTTTTACTAGCACATCATGGAGTATCCCTATAGGCCTTTTCTTTGTCCGATCAACCATCAGTAGCCGCATCGCAGTGGGTTTTGGATCCCCCAAACCCAACTTCTTGCAGATCGAGAGGGGCATGAGATTTATGCTTGCCCCCAGATCACATAATGCTTTCGCAAATTGTAATGACCCAACTGTACAAGGAATAGTAAACGCACCCGGATCTTCTTTCTTTTGTACGAGGGATCTTGTAGCAATACCACTACAATGCTACAGTCTATCATCATTCTCAAAAGTGACCGATCTTTTCTTTGTGACCAGATCTTTCATAAACTTGGCATAACCGGGCATTTTTTCTAGAGCTTCTACCAAAGGGACATTGATAGAGAGCTACTTCAGCATTGTTATAAAACGCCGATATTTACCATCCTCAGTCTTTTTCACTAATCTCTGAGGGAAGGGTGGTGGTGGTCTAGGCATGGGAATTACCTTCATAGGGACTTCTGCATCTTTTCCATTGCTCTCTTATTCCTCAACACTACCCTTTACCACCTTATCATCATCCTTTCTCACATTTTCCTCATTAGATGACATAGGTGGGTCAATGGTTTGCTTCCCACCCCGAGTAGTGATTGCCATACATTGCACATCATTTTTTAGATTTTGAACAGTGTTGCTAGGAAGAGTGCCCGGTTGCCGTGTGTTCACTGTCGCAGATAATTGGGCCATTTGCAATTCGATCTGTTTAATCAAAATTGCATGTGTATCAACTTTTTGCCCAATACTAGCTAAATCACCCCTTAACTCTTTAATGTGCTCATCACTAGCATCGAAACTCCTCATCATTTTGTGCAACATATCCTCAACTCGCGCCATAATATCTCCACAATCCCTAGGAGTAACTTCACGATTTTGAGGAGGGACATAGGGCCCATTCCTATCATTTCTGTTACCGTAGTTACCCTGTTGATGTTGTTGTCGCGGTTCTAGTTTCCATCTCTGACATAATGACCCTAACGGTTATAGTTACCATAGTTCCGACCTTGGTTTGCTTGACCTTGGCGCCAATTATCCTGATTTGAGCCTTGGGCGCTTGGTCGGAAACCCCCCGTCTGCTCATTTACTGCATAGGTGTCCTCCGCATAATAGCATTCATCATTAGGAGGTGGTGGTTTAGACAAGTACCCTAGTGACATGTTTTAGTACCAACCCAAGCTCAATTCTCATCTGAGCCATTTCTTCATGAATCTCATATCTGGCTGGGTTGTGAGTGGACTGCACTAGGAAGGTGTTTCTCCCTGTATCAGACTTCCTAGTACTCCAAGCTTTATTATTCCAGGAGATTTTCTCTAATTTTTCGGCAATCTCAGCATAAGGACATTCCCCATAAGATCCACCTGCGATAGTGTCCAACACCGCTTTATTATTATCATCCTGTCCCCGATAGAAGTATTCCTTCAGTGACTCATCATCTATACGGTGATTTGGCACACTTCTCAAGAACGAGGTGAGTCTATCCCAAGAACTACTAACTGACTCTCCTGGTAGTGCCACAAAGTTATTCACTCTGTCTTTGTGGTTTAGTTTCTTGGAGACCAAATAGTAGCGTGCTAAGAAAACATCCCTTAGTTGGTTCCAAGTTAATATTGAGTTGTATGGGAGCTCAGTGAACCATATAGCAGCCTCTCCCGTTAGTGAGAGAGGAAACACTCTGAGCCCTATTACATCTAAGTCCAAGTCAGGCCTCCCTACACAACTTTTACACACTGTCCTTACCTTAGCTATATGGGCAGGTGGATCATCAGAAGGTAGCCCTGAAAACAAACCTCTGGCAGTGAGCATTTGTATCAGGCTACTAGTTACCACAAAAGTATGGCCTGTGGGTAGAGGAGGCAAAACAAGTGGCCAATCGGAGTCTGCTATGTTTCATAGCCTCTGTAGTATGCTTGGGGCCGTGGAGCGGGATTTTGTCTCCTCTGTTGGTGTTCACTCGCAGCATCGTGTAACATCTGACCATGAACATCAACCGGAGCTGGGATGTTCTGGTTTGTATCATCTTCATTGATTCCCAAGTTTCGGTTCATGTTGCGTAGTGTACGCTCTAATTCGTGATCGTAGGGAAACAATGGTTCTCTTCCTCTCCGTTTATTTGGCATACAAGGAGGTTGGTTCTGCACAAATGACAAACAACAAAACAAAGTAAAATCTAGAAAATATCAACTAAACTATAGTAATAACTTTAAGTTAATCTAAAATCTGTAATCCCCGGCAGCGGCGCCAAAATTTGATACGCTCAAACTTACTTCTCAAATAAGAAGTAAAGTGGTCGTGTCAAGTAAATAACCCAACTAGTGAGGTTGGGATCGTTCCCACGAGGAAAATAATTTAGACTTAACTTTAACCTATTATTACTATTGTTCAGTCAATTACTTCCTGGAAAGCAAAAACAATAAAAGGGGGGGGGGGTTTCTATTTCTAAATGAATGAAAATAACTAACTAAATTGAAAGAGACACTTAACAGCTTTGAATTTTGGATTTTAATTAATTAATCAAAGTAACTAGGGTTTACGTGTTCCCCACAGGTTCATAACTTGACAATTTTAACTATAACAATTCTTTCCTAGTATCTTGCATGCAAAGTGATAAGTTATGTATTTCTAAATCCTTGGTCCGGCATCTAGAAAATCTCACTCCGCACCTTGGTCCGCTTACGTGTGTTGCTATCCTAACCCTTATCTTTACCTCATATTAAGCATCGTATTTGATATTTGACTAAGTTATTACCTCGTACCAATCAATACTAGCCTATTAGATAGTATACACTAAATCTATGTTGATAATTCTTTTCCTATTATCTACCTCCTTGGTCCGACAAGTAGTATTAAGGTGAGTTCTAACGTTGGCCATCCGTTATAAAGTTTTATAAACGAAAGAATTATTAATACATGCAAGACAGTATCCTAGAATTGTTATTTTAGTTAGGTTTTACCTCATTATTTGCCTATGGTTCCCACAACCCTAGTTATGGAGTTTAGTTACCCCTACTCATAATCACAATATTCAAATATATTAGATAAGAATACATGTACTTTCTTCAATGAGAAAGAGTAAAATCTGCAAGTTTGCTTGATGAATCACCAAAAATCACCAACAACCAATGATAATCCAAAATCTAACAATAATACACAGAGTCTAATAATAAGGTGTCTAACAATACAGAGTCTAACAATACGGAGTCTAACCTCAAAAGAGAGGTTTTTCGAACTATTTATAGAAAATAAAAACCTAATTAAACAAGGACTCTATTTGCTGGAAATCTGTCAAAACGCGGCTGGGTCGACGGACCTCACGACGGATCGTCGTGGTCACGATGGACCGTCATGGACTCCGTCGTCCCATACTTGTGCAATTTCTTCTAGTGCTCTCTTCATTACCCTCGACGGCAAGTATGACGGACCGTCATTGGCACAACGGTCCGTCGAGGCTCTTCGTTCCAAAACAGTTAGACTCTTGGAATATGGGTACTGATATTACTTCTCTGAACTTCCTGACAAACGTGCAGGACGGATCGTCATTGACGCGACGGACCGTCATGGACTCCGTAACCCCACACTTGGTCAGACTTCCCCATCTTCCTTCAGCAGCTGCACTACGCTGCCACCTACGGACCGTCATAAGCACGACGGACCGTCACAAGCTCCGTAGGTGGTCTCTTCTGCATTTCTTCGCTCAAAATCTCCGCATTCATCTTTGGACAGATTTCCTGCAAATAAAGAGAAACTTATATAAAAATTAGCACAAAAAGGCTTTTGGACACACTAAACTTAAGGAAAAAGTATTAATAATACCGTGAAACCACGGTATATCAGGGCACATAGTTAAGCAACTAGGAGGTTGTAGCTAGAAACCCTCTTTATGCTAATTAGCATTGTTGTTTCCACCTTATAAGATCATTGGGTGAACCTTTCTTCCTTTGTGAAGGAACACCTCTCATTGTCAAGTTCACTTGGTGCTAATCTAAATTCCCTTTTTGAAATGTCTTTAAGTCTTTCTTAAACATCAATTCATAGTATAGATCTTAGGAGTTAACCCCTCGTATAACATGTATATAGCTCGTAGGTTCTAGGATGAGAAAGATCTTTCATAACAAACCCAACATCATTTGACAATAATACTTCATTAGCATAGTCATAGAATGTACATGGGAATTACCTTCAATTCCCTTTAGTAGCAAACCTACCATCATCTCACGATCATCACATTCATATCATGATAATACATTCATAAATTCTACCTTCATACTTTAATTAATCCACATTATCAAAGATGAACCATAATACTACAATAGAATGTTCATAGCCTTGAAGGTCTTACACATGGCCTTGAAGATACCCTTTCAAAGCATACCAAATTCATGATATTCATGCATCAAATAGGTTATCATCCTCATACAGTATTCAATTATACAATAACATACTCAATTACATGACCTCTAATCATCACTCAACACAATTCAATAGTTTAGGTTAAGAGATGAGGAACATCCATGGGTCTTTAGAGAATTAGGTCAAAAACTTGAGATAATACCTAAATTCATTCATAAACATTCATAATCGATCATTATTAATCAATTCTAGACCAAATAATTCAAGTTTGAAAGATACCAACAAAATAAAGTTAAACCTAGAATTTTGGAACAACATTGAAATCAATTTTGAAGGAACCTCTCGGGGAAAAGAGTAACAAGAGTGAAGAGTTCCTATACCATGATAATCCTTAAGGATTAATGGAGGAAAGTCTTGTTCTTGATCCATACTTGAAGTTTTGGCCTTCTTCTTCAATGGAGTGTTTGGGTAGTGATATAATCTAGATAGAAGTGGGATCTTGTGGGTTTTGGAGTTATAAGGTGGAAGACTTTTTTATGACTTAAATTGCCTTAATATACCTAAACTTACTAATTATAACCTGTAACACTCAGAAAGTCCAAGACCTAATCTAGAGACTCACATTAGTGTCTAAGGTTTATAACACTGTTTTGAGGTAAACTATAATGGTAATAAGTCATTTACAAAGTTTTAGAGTCAAAATGTAAAGCTGACGTCCGAAGACTAGTGAAAGTGGTGCTAGTGTGCCTTATACTATTTTACGAGGTTTTAGAAGTCAGAATTTGATAAAATTCGGTGAGAAGGTATTAAACACGTATTATAATATTTTTAGCATAAAAAATGTCTGGGTACGACTCCCAAGGACCACCCTAAGGGTCCTTTAGGAGGACCCTTTCATTTTGGCCAAAATGCTATCACAAGACAGTGGCTACCTACGCTTGCCATCGATGAGGCGTAGGTTGGCTAGGGGGCGTCAATGTCTTTGTCGTTGGGGACTTAGACATTTTCCAAAAATGTCCAAAATGCATAGTTTCTGAACTTATCGACGCTTTCCAGTACAGTGGGGGCAAGGGCGTCGACTGACCTATGACTCGTATGTCGGGGTCTCAAAGGTCAGGCCTTTAATTTCACTGCCTTGTTTTAAGTGATTTCAATAATTAGTTAGGAGTTTATTTAGGGTTTATAGGGTGGTTAATTAAGATGGTTAAGTGACTATATAAACTACCCTAAGCTTAAACCCAACTTAACACCCCACAATTATCCAAACCCTTAAGAAAATCTCTTTTCTCCATCAATCTTCAAGGAAAATCAAGGTATGGGAACCTTTCACCTTTGGGATTGCTTTCCCCCAAAGGTATGGGAACCTTTCAAAAATTGATTTCAACAAGATGATTTCATATGGGTATCTTTTTAATACGAATTTGATCTTTTAAATTGTATTATGGTTCCTTTGCTTATTATGATTATATTATGATGTATTATGGTTCAATTATCTAGTTCTTCATGATTTAACCTAGTATGTGGAATAGATCATGAATTAACCCAAATTCCCTACGCTAGGTGATGAATTCATGTTGAATTGATTAGTATTGACACAATTGACCTAGTTCTTGTGTTAATTACTATTGTATGATGTTATTACACCTATTAATGGATGAAATTGGATTGGTTGAGTCTAAGACCAATGATGATGTCTTTTGAAGGAGAAATTGGTAAAACTTTGTGATCTTGAACCTTTACTTAAATTGTGATGGCTTGTATTGGGTGATAAGTTCAATTGAAGCATTTCTTGTGATCATATTAAGTAGGTGTTGGTATGATGAAGAAATTGAAATATCTTGATTTTGGAATCCAAGATTATGATTAAGATGAAATGATATAAGGTTGGTTATGAATAACATATGTGCCTTATTATGACATGATAACGATAATGTGCTAATATCACATATGAGGGTTGTATTGAAAGGATGTTCTCATGCAAAACCTGTTGAGATAATGATGATGATATAAAAGGGGTTAGTCTCCTATGACCTAAACTATGCTATGATGAATAATAAAGGCTTAAAGACATTTCAAAAAGGGACTGTAGCTTAGCACCTAGTGAACTAGTAGTAAGGAGTGTCCCTTCCCAATGTGGGAAGTTAGGTTCACTATTGTACTCATGAGGTTGAGACTACAATGCAAGGTGCATAAAGAGGGTCTCAAGTATATCTCCAGTTCTTGAACTATGTTGCCCTCATAGGAATACTAGCTAGTGGATCCACCTCGAATGTTATGTTCATGTTTTGGTACTACCTTGTCAAGTAGTCCACCTTCTTTTGGTGTAGGGTTTCATGACACCGGATTACTCATTTAGCTCTTGTGGTCTATGTCGGTTAAGGCAAGTGTTCCTGAAAGAAAATGAATGACTAAAGGTAAATGAATATAGACATTGCATAAGTTAACTCGAAAAGGAGTCCTAGGAGATGGTCTTGTGTATGACGCTATTATGAGATGCATGATGTTAATTTTCTATGTTGTTACTCTTATATGATGATGGATCTATTGATGAACATGATGTTGGTCTAAATTGCTATATGTATGATGACTACCTAAGATGATATGTATTATGTAGCAAAGAATTATTTAGGATCTTCTATCTTGTTTACTCGGTTGAGTGGGGTTATGAGACTTCACATAAGCATTGTACTTGTAGGCTTGGGATGAGAGTGTTGGTAAGGGTTTTGTATGCTTATGTTAATGTGAAGTATTGAAATTGTTAGGTTGATGTGGTTTTTATGTTTTAAATTGATATGGTTCTTATGTTGTGTTATATTGGTTATGAACATGACTTGTGTTATTGTGATCCTTATGTTGTATGTGCTATCTTGTTTGTGTATTAAAGGCTTTCAAATGACTTAGCATGTTTTCTAAAGTAAATGTCCCTTTCTCATCCATTCTTTCAAATGTGTTATGTTCATATTTCCATACTTAGTACAAGTGGTGTACTAACCCATATTTCTATGTTTTCTACACTTCTCTAAGTTCTGGCCATTTAGATTTTATAGGGCCATTAAAGAAGAATTGCATCCTCATTCTCCAAGTCTGGTAGGTCCTCACCTGCCACTATCTAGCTACTGATGTTGTTCTAGTTTTAAGGCATTTAGTTCTTTCCCTTTCATTTGAAGACAATTTTTGTAATAGGCAATATGTGGCTATTATTGTAATTAAGTATGGGCTATGCCCAAATGTTGTACTCATTCTAGATGGTTTATATGTGAGACTTCTCCTAGACTTCCTATGAGATTATATTGCTATATTGTATATGTGAACTAAAAGTAGAAGCCTATGTAAGCTTCCTATGCGAGGAGTCTAAGTTAACTCCCTATATATATATATGATGTGTAAGCGAGAGGTCTATGTAAACCTCATTATGTAAACTTAGATGAAAAGTTTTAAATTTTCCGCATTTTAACCTATGATATGTCATGACGAATGCTAAGAGGATAGTCTTAGTCCTCTTCGAGGATGACGATGTCAGTTAGGTCTGGTGGGTGCTACCTGGATGTTTTTTTTTTATTGAATGACCCTTGAGGTGGGTCAGGGGCTTAGCAACACCCCCAGGCCTTAACATTTCATAAAATCAAAAATTACAAGAAGGGGGACATATACCTTACCTTCTATGATTTGGTAGTATGTAATTGACTTATCTTAAAGATTAGTCAATTCAACCTTATACAAAATGATGCACATCTAAAGAAAAATAATACCTAGAGAGGACTCCTCTCTTAATAGATTTTCTAAGAAAGCATAAACTAGGGAGACTCTCCCTTTACAAGAGTGATAAAAAAGATAAACCTATTCTATTAACTATAAAGGTCAATGAATAAGTTTGATACATTTTCTTTTCCAATCCTATGAAAAATTGAAATGATTGTTTAAGGAGGGTGTTTGATTCTCTTTACTTTCCTTCTTCTGAATTTTTGAATGCCCATCTTCTCCAATATGTAGCTTCCTCTAATTGTTCCTTTTAATTGTCTTTTGGTGTAGAAATGTTGAGGAATTTCGATGTTGTGACTCCATTTGGCTAGCAAATCTGCTGTGTTGTTTGCTTCTCTGTATGTGTGTTGGCATTGAAAGTGCTGTAATTTCTTGGTTATTTGTTGAATGTGTTGTACATGTTGTTGGCATCTCCAAGGAATTTGGATTGTGTTGCTAATCCATTTTGACAGCAATTCTGAATCAACCTCCAATACAATGTCTTTGTAACCATGTTGTTCACACCACTCAAGCCCATATACTGCTGCTTTTAGTTCTGCAATATTGTTAGTACCAAAACCAAAAGGTGAAGCAAATGCAAAAATTATACTACCTTGATGATCCCTTAGGATTCCACCACCTCCAATCTTACCAGTTTCTTGTAAACAACTACCATCTGTATTGAGTTTGTATCTGCCTACTGTTGGTTTGATCCAGCTTACCATAATGATCTTATATTGTTGTTGACATTGATCTATAAAATTGATCAAATTGCCCCAACTATACTGCCATGGTATGTTAGGATACTCCAATTTAATAATCTGCATTGTATCTTTAAAAATACCATCTTAAACTCTGTATATGCTAGATTGCTTCCCTCCATATTTGACAGCACACCTATTTTTCCATAAATTCCAACAAATAATGTTAGGTAAAGTATGAATAAGTAATTTGTGTACCTCATTGTTTGTTTGCAGATTCCTCCAATATAATAGCTGGCTTCTCATATTTGTATTAACATGAACTTCTCCAACTGAAGATGCATGCTTTTTCCATATATAATTAGCAAAGTTGCCAGTAAGCAATATATGATTTATATCATCCTTGCCTTTGTTATAACAACAGTAACAATCAACTATATCCCTACCCAAACTCTGCAATGTCTCATTAGTAGGTAATTTTCCCTTTAAAGCTCTCCAAATAAAGAAAGATATTTTAAAGGGAATGTGTTTATGCCAAATAATATTATTAATAGGATCATGACTTCTTTTCTTTCTAATAACCTCCCAAGCTGAAGAAATAGTGAATTTACCAGTTTCATCTGGTAACCATATGGCAGTGTCTTCTTTTCCTTCATTATATTTGAATACAGTCTGAAGAATATTAGGAATCAATAATGGAGGAACATGATGTCTAATCAAACTCTCATTCCATTTACCATCTATCCAAAAAATCAGCTAATCTACTGTTATTTAAGCTAGAAATATGATCACAGTGATTGGCTAGAGAGTCATTTTCTAACCAATTATCCCACCAAAAGCTGCAAGTTCCAGAATGAATACTCCATTTAATAAGAAATTCAACCTTGTGCCTATTTTTAGTTAAATATCTCCAAACAATAGAATCCCCAGAATCATATTTTTTTGCCACAGGATTGGCTCTTTGACAGTATTTGGCTTTTAAGAATTGACTCCACAAAGATTTTTTGGTTCTAAATTCCCACCACTGTTTGTATTGAAATGCTGTACAAACATCTTCCAATTGCCTTACACCAATGCCTCCTTCATTAAAGGGATAAGCAAGATTTTCCCAAGAAGACCAATGATATTTCTTCCTCTCCTTATCAGTACCTCAAAAGAAATCAGCAATAACCTTCTTAATACATTTTAAAGTAGTCTTAGGAGGAGAAATAGCTGCTAGAGTATGAACTGGAATAGATTGCAATACATGTTTAACCAAAGTGGCTTTGCCCCCAAAGTTTAAAATCTTTGCTTTCCATCCCAAGATTCTTTTGATCACTTTTTCTACAACCCCTGAATAATAGATAATTCTTTGCCTTCCTATATATAATGGACACCCTAGATAGTTGATAGGACTCTCCTTCCTATCAAAACCAGTAGCTCTTTCAATATTATCAATAATAACATGATTAGTGTTGGAAGTCACCATAAAGAAACTCTTATCTTTATTTATTGCTGACCAAATAACCCTTCATACTCTTCAATAGTCTTCATTATCAGATGAAGAGAAGTACTCTCAGTGGAAGTAAAAATAATTATGTCATCTGCAAAGCTAAGATGATTTATTTGAGGTCCATTGCTTTCCATATGAAATCCTCTATACATTTGGTTTTGGTAAAGAAGATTAAGTTGTCTTGAAAGAACTTCAGCCCCTAAAATAAATAGTGCTGGAGACAAGGGATCTCCTTGCTTTAGTCCTTTCTTAGACTGAAAAAATCCATGTCTCTTACCATTGATAACCACAGAATACCAATTATTGCTCATAATCCTCCAAATTCTGTCTATAAACACTTCACTGAAGCCCATTTTCCTTAAAACTATACAAATATATGCCCAAGAAACTCTGTCATAAGCTTTAACCATATCAAGCTTGATAACCACATTACTTCCTTCTTTGGGTAATTTCATGCCATGGATAATTTCTTGAGCCAAAATTATATTCTCAGATATGCTCCTACCCTTGACAAAACCAGATTGATTATCTGATACCATAGAAGGTAAAACTGATGATAATCTAGTACTCAGGATTTTTGAAATGATCTTATTAATGAAGTTACTAAGGCTGATAGGTCTATAATCCTTTAATCTGTTAGGATGTTCACTTTAGGTAGTAAAACTAGGCAGGCATGAGACATATACCTAGGCATAATGTTACCAGTATAAAAAGACTTAATAACAGACATAAGATCATCTTTAATAATTTCAAAACACACTTGATAAAATTTGCCTCCAAATCCATCAGGGCCAGGGGACGAATTAGGATTCATACTCATAATAATCCTTTTCACTTCATCCTCTGTAGGAATCTTGTCTAACTCATCATTTTGTTCTTGAGTAGTCCTATGATAGATACATTGTAGGACTTCTTCCTGTATCTTATCATTATTAGCAGAAAAAATCCCTTTGTAGTAATCACAAGCTTCTTTGGCAATATTCTCTTCCCCATGAATCCATGCACCACTGTCATCCAAAAGCTTATTAATGAACATTCTCTTTCTTTTGCCTCTAATCACAGCATGGAAATATTTAGTGTTTGAATCACCCTCTTTTAACCAATGTAACTGAGTTTTATGCTGCAATATCTTATATTCCAATTTCAAATACTTGATATAATGAGCATTAACAACATTCAACTTTTCACTATTTTCTATACTGTTATTCATAATCATATCCTGTTCAGCCTTTTTCACCTCATCCTCATACTGTTTTACTTTTTCAAAAATATCACCATATTCCTGTTTTGACCATTCTCTTAGAGTTTTTGTTAACCTCTTTAATTTTGCATGAAAAATCCACATAGGATTTCCAACCACTTTCCTTTTCCAGCACTTCTCAACTGTTGATAAGAATGTATCACTATCAGTCCAATAGTTGAGAAACTTAAAATATCTAATAATATTGGCATGATTATCACTTACTTCCATCAGTAAAGGACAGTGATCAGAGCCTACTGATGGAAGGTGAGTTATACTAGAGTAAGGCATTTTTTCTAGCCACTAATCATTAATCATACCCCTGTCCAACCTTTTCCAAATCCTTGCACCATCCTTTCTATGATTGCACCATGTAAACTTCTGACCATTATAGCCCATATCAACCAAACCACAAGTTTCAATAATGTTAATGAATTCTAGACTCTTAGTGATATTATAGTCTCTACCACCCAATTTCTCATTTGAGGAAGCTATAACATTGAAATCCCCAATAATGCACCAAGGATACCTAGTGTCAGACCACTGCAACATACTATCCCACAGAGGTTTTCTCAACTGATCTTTACACTTAGCATATACATAGGTCATAAGAAACTTCTCAATGCAATTTTCATGGCTCACCTCACAGGTAATATGTTGTTGATCACACTCCAAAATATCACAGGTTACTTCATTAGACCAAAATAACCAAATTTTTGTTATTTGGATTACTATGACCCTGATTCATGAGCAGCTGCATTCTATAAGAATCTACATGAGACTGGTTAGAAAAAGGTTCCAAAATAGCCACCATAGACAAATTATGTAATTTTCTGAGATTAATCAACCTTTCTAGAGCACCAAAGGTATTAATGCTTCTAGCATTCCAACAAAGCAACTTAATCATTAGTTTCCTCTACTTCTAGCTCTAGTATTAGGCTTACTAGTACTAGGATTTTTAATAGATTTTGACAGTTTCCTTCCCCTAGGTGATAGACCTTGTTTGCCAGTAACTTCAAGTATTTCATCAACATTAGAAGTACTAAGTAAAGGGCCTTTTTGAATTTGATCAGAAGTGGTGATTTCCTCCCCTGGTTCAATGCCATCCCCTAAAGATTGAGTATCAACATCATACTTATCTTCAGAATCAGGCTCCCTATACTCATCAAAATTGTCTCTTTGGTGATCAATAGGGGCTTTACCAGTATTAGAAGGATTTTTATTTTTATTAGAAAAGTTAACTTGTTGATTAGGTAGCTGAATTTTATCAGGGGGTTCCTTATCAAAATTACTACAAGAACCCTGTTCAACTATTTTATTTTTCCCTTTATCATTTCTATCATGATGAAAACTAGTATCCACCTGACCACATCCAACCTCACCTCCTTCAGCTACACCAACAATATCAATATAAAGGGGTGCAGGGGAGGGGAGCATTGAGTCGTTACCTGAGTTTTTTCTTGTTTCTTGTTGATAAACTGCATTTTCAGTCCTAGAGCCTTGTACTTCCTGTCTTTTTTATTTATTCCTGTGATCTCTATATACCTGAATTCCTTCAACATCTATTTGACTCTGTTCTTGCCTTTGCTGAGTGTATGCCTCCATTCCATCTCCAGTAGTATTATATTCCTGCACTTCAAGATCAATATATGTATTCTTGGTAGGAATTGAAACCATACCTGTTTGTGGCTGTTGTTGATCAACAACAGTCCTGTCATTGCTAAATCTAACTTGTTGATTACCACTCCTTCTTTTTTGAGTTTGCCATTCTTCTTGGATCACTTGATGTTGATTATCAACCTGATGGTGTCTTTGTTGATTATACTCAGCATCACTTCTACCATTGTCCTTATCTTTATTAATCTGCAATTCTGCATTAACAATTTGAGCAGTATCTTTCCTAGGCTTATTTTTTTCCATCTCTTTTCTTTTTTTATTATCCTCATCTCTTTGTTTAACCATAGAATTCATTTCTTTATGCCCTTGATGCTTGCAGTAATAACAGTAGTCAGGAATACTATCATATTCAATCTTTTGCCACCTCCCATCTGTTATATCTTCCCCTATGTACCCCATCCAAATGTGAGGGGGTCTTTCTTTAGTTAAATCTACCTGCACTTTAACTCTAGCTTGGCTCCCTCTTGTTTTAATAATGGAGGCAGAATCAAGGTATAATACTCTACCTATAGGGGATAGTAAAGTGGTGATAAACTCTTTGTTGTAGCAATGCCAAGTAGTAGTTCAGGTAAGGAGATCCAAATGGGCACCAAGGGTGTTTTTCCTCAGGTTTGAAAGTTGGTGTCCATGCTTGGATTCTCATAACTTGGCCAGCTATAGTCATTCTTTGCTTAGTCCATACCATATTATAATCTAATTCATTATCCAACTCTATGTACACATGCCTAGAATTAAAATGAGCAATTTTAACACCACCTGACAATTGAGTTTGAAGTATGAAATTCTTCCTAATCAAATCAACTCTTGGCATGGTGTAAATGAATTTCCCAATCAATGTAAATTTACAAGTAGATGCTAGGTCTTTAACCAATTCATCCTTGACATATAACACAGCAGGAAGCCCTTGTTTAGAGGTAATTTCAGGTTCTGTTTATTTTATACTCACACCCTTTTTGGCTTGATTATGTCTAAGTCTATCTGCATATGTTTGAACAATTGTATAGGGAATAGGCTCAGGTATATGATCCTTCTTATTGAAGTTATTATTAGGATATTGATCATTCTTCTCATTCATCTTCCTAGGGACAGGTCGATCGAAATTGCTAGATACTTTAGGAAAATTATTATGATAATCAAGTTCAACATTATTTCTATCAATTTCTTTGATCACACCATCATTCTTAGAATTGAGAATAGGTAAAGAAGTGTTACCTTGACCATTATCAGATCTAATGGCCAATTCAGACGAGTGCATAGCAGGATCACTATTTTTGGCGAGATGAACAGCCTCCCTTGAATCTTGAATTCTTGTAGGTCTTTGAAATTGCTGTGTTATCTCTTTTTACTTGTTCAAATTAGGAATACTTTGAGGATTTTGCACAGGTCGATGACCTTGTTGTTGTTGCACATCACGATTTCGCTGTTCTTGCTGCGCAATACCAGTTTCTCCTTCATGTCGATGGTCGACATTTTGACCTTCAATTCCAACCCCAATTTGCTGAATATTAGAATCGTGAACTGGAGATATATCCCCAATATCTGAATCTTGTGTACTACCTGCCAAATGACCTCGGGTTTGGATCGATTTCTCCGCTACTTGCGCTGACTGTTGTGATGCGATTTTTTCAATTTCCATCTGTTCCTCTATTCTGCGAATTGAGTCTCCATGACTGCTAATATTGTGCCCTTTACCTTAATTGTGACGACATGCATCGATTTCTGCCTCTACAGTCGCTTGTAAGGAGGTAGACAACGACTCCTCCGCCACTTCTTGGGATTTTGATTGAACTATAGGATTCCCAGTTCCTAAAGGTGGATCTGGGGACCTAAATCGCTCGTCCGCTGGATTTCCAGCCATCTTAACCCACAATTATCCAAGAAAGTATCCGAATAGCTATCTTGTGCGATGAACACCTTGAGAAATTCTAGAGAGAGAAATGCCAATCGAGAGAAATGCCAATCAGACTAAAAATTATGTTAATTGTAAAAGAAATTAAACATGTTCTCCCTGGATGTGACATAACCATTTTTAAGGGGAACAATTTATTAGCTAATACCCAATTACTCCTACTCTAGCCATTTGGAGACAATGAGTTCATGTGCCCCGTCCATGGGGCATGGACTGATCCAAGGACTATGCTAGTTACTCGTGGTTTGGGATAGAGGAGTGTAGCAAAAGGTCTTGGTGAGGAGACTAAGTGTCAACTCAGGAGACCTTTCCACGGAGTGTGAGTCCGTACATGGATCGTACTGCACATTCGTCATTTGTGGCTAAGAAGGCATTTTTAGAGAGTTGTTGGATAAGGCTATGTATTGACTCACGAATCCCATTGACGGTGTGTGAGTCATTTGACGGCTCGTGGACCATGCTGGTTTTGACAGCTTTTAGAACCAAGGGTTGGATCCTCTTCAAGGACTCTTACGGTGGTCCTTTGGAAGTCGTACCCATAAATTTAGAACCTAAACATATTATTTAATATATTTAAACCATTTTTAGAAGATTTAGTCCTCATACGACTCTTCAAACCCCATACAAGACCTAAGAACACACTAGATTACTTTTACTAGTTTTCGGACGTCATGATCGTTTCTTGACGCTTATGCACTAACACTTCCAAACTAAGTTAGTTATCTTAGGAGAGGTATTAAAACATAATTTTAACCCTTTTTAAGTCATTAAACTTCATTTATATTTCTAGTGTATGTCATTAGATTTCCGAGGTGTAACAATATCCTCCCCCTTGGGAACATTCTTCCTCGAGTCACACTTTAATCATCTTTTTGGAATAATGACTCAATACTAGATGCTCAACAAACATATGATATATAATGGCATTTCAACAGAAAAGGAGGAAACATAAACTCCATTCTCAAACAACAATGCATGAGAATGAGGTAGAAACTATATCAACCACCAAATATGCACACATTTCATCACTTCACATTATGAAAGAAGGAATTTCCTTCTCCTTCTCATATAGATAAACATGTTCAAGAAGGATCCAATACATCATTTCATAAATTCACACTTAAGCATTTTGATTTATAACATCACACTAAGTCAAACATACCAAATTAACATATAAGTTCCATCAAGCATGAAGAATCATATAATCCATTTAAATTTAAGACAAATATGAAACATAAATTCTCTTAAGAACATGCATGATTAAGGAAAATCATGAAAGTTCAAATACACTTATGACCCTTCATAAACAAAAATAGGAGGGACTACTAACCTCAACTTTGACTAAAATAAGAAGGAAAAAGGTGAGGGTATTGGGACATCATATCGGTCTCAGCCTCCCAAGTAGCACTTTTCATTAGGTGGTTCTTCCAATGAACCTTTACAAAAGCTACTTCCTTATTCCTTAACTTCTTCACTTGCCGGTATACAATCTCGACGGGACCTATTTATAGGAAAGGTTAGCATCAACTCCTAAGCCTTCTAGAGGAAGGATAGGCACCGAATCACCTATGCACCTTTTGAGCATTGATACATGGAACACTGGATGCATCGGAGCCAACTCAATAGATAATTTCAACTTATAGGAAACACTTCCAATGCATTTCAAAATCTCGTATGGCCCCACATACCGAGGACTAACTTTCCCCTTTTTCCCAAATCTCATAACCCCTTTCATGTATGATATCTTCAAATAGACCAAGTCACCTACCATAAACTCAAGGTCCCTCTTTGTATTGTCGGCATAAGATTTTTGCCGACTTTGGGCCGTCTTCAATCTATCCCTTATGAGTCATACTTGTCCACTTCCTCATAAACTACTTCAGTACCTATTAGAGCAAACTCACCTACCTCAAACCATCCAATCGGAGACGTACATCTTCTCCTATAAAGAGCCTCCAATGGAGCCATGGAAATACTTGAGTGATAGCCATTAGTGTAGGTAAATTCAATCAATGGTATATGGTCATCCCAATTACTCTTGATGTCAATAATACATGCCCTCAATGTATCTTCTAGGGTTTGGATGGTTCGTTTTGCCAAACCATCCATTAGTGGATGAAATGTGATACTAAGTTTCACCTTGGTACAAATCCCACTTTCGAATGCCTTCCAAAGATGAGAATTAAATTGAGTACCCATATCCGAATGATAGACAAGGAAACTCCATGCATCCTCACACTCTCTTTAAGATACAACTTATCATAGTCTTCTGCCGAATATGTAGCTTTGACAGGAATAAAATGGGCTGATTGGTCATCCTATAAACAATAACCCAAAACAAATCATGTTGCCTTCGTGTACGAGGCAAACCCACAACAAAATCCATATTAGCACCTTCCCACTTTCAAGTTGGGATAGCTATATCTTGAGACAAACCTCTCGGTCTTTGATGTTTGTCCTTGAATTTTTGAAAATTAGGACATTTAGCCACAAACATCACTATATCCCTTTCTAAACCATTCCACCAATAAATCTCCCGCAAGTCGTGTTACATGTTGGTGGCTCCCGGATGAATGGAATATCACGAACCAAGGGCTTCTTACAAAATTTATCTTCTCAAGTCATCCACATACAAAATCACAACCTATCTTGATAACCAAGTACCCTTTCTCCCCCTTGGGAGAAATCTTCAATGGATTTCCCAGGTACGGAGTCTCTCAACTCCATCAAGACGAGAACAAGATGTTTCTTGGATTTCATATCAACAACTAGGGAAGACATAGATCTATCTTGGATCATAAAACAACCCTTAGGAGAATCTACTAATTGAACTCCTAACTGGCCAATCTATGCACATTTCGGACTAACTCCTTTTTTTTATCTTCTATATGAGAAACACTTTCCATGGGCATACGGCTCAAGGCATTCACAACTACATTTGCCTTGTCAAAATGGTAGAGGACACTCATATCATAGTCTTTCAAAATCTCTATCCAACTTCTTTGTTGGAGGTTTAACTTTTGGGTGAACACATAGTGGATACTTTTATGATCGGTGAAGACATCTACATTCAATCCATATATATAGGTATCCATATCTTCAAACTAAACACCACAACCGCTAATTTGAGATCATGAGTTGGATAGTTCTTTTCGTGTACCTTGAGTTGCCTTGAGATATAAGCTATAATCTTACCATGTTGCATGAGGACACAACTCAAATGTACTCGAGAAGCATCACAATATACCACAAACCCTTCGATACCCTCTGGTTAGGTCAATACAAAAGCATAGGTAAGCTTATCCTTCAACTCTTGGAAGCATTTTTCACAAGCTTCCGTCCATTAATACATAAACCTACTTTTGGGTTAGGGTCGTCAATGGAAAAGTGATAGATTCAAACCATAAAAAATCTCCTTTAATACCCATCTAAACCCAAAAATCATTGAATATTGGTGGGAGTTAGGGGTCTAGGCCAATTTTCAATTGCCTCCGTTTTCTTCAAATCAACCTCTATACCCAGACTCGACACAATGTGACAAAGAAAAGCAACCAATCTTAGCCAAAACTCATACTTACTATATTTAGCGAAAAGATGGTGTTTATCGAGGACTTGTAATACTATCCTCAAATGATTCTTATGTTAATCCTCACTTTTCGAATATAGCAAGATGTCATCAATAAAGTAATCACAAATGAATCAAGACATTTCTGAAACACCCTTTTCATAAGGTCCATCAAAACCGCCAGGGCATTAGTTATACCAAAGGACATGATTAGGAAATCGTAATGAACATACCTTGTTCAAAAATCCATTTTAGGAATGCCTACTCCTCTAACTCTAAGTTGGTGATCCCTGACCTCAAATCAATCTTTGAAAAGTAACTCACCCCTTGGAGTTGGTAAAAAAACCATTAATTCAGGGGAGATGATACTTATTATTTATAGTGACCTTGTTCAATTGGCGGTAGTCAATAAACAATCCTAACAGACCATCTTTCTTTTCAACAAACATTATCGGAGCGCCCCATAGGGATATGCTTGGTTTATAAAACTTTTATCAAGAAAGTCCTTGTGTTTAGCTTTAAATTCTTTCAACTCGGATAAAGACATCCGGTAAGGAGGATTTGATATGGGTTGAGTTTCCGGCCATAAATATATGCCAAAATGTATTTCCCATTTGAGAGAAATTCCTGAAAGTCATCAGGGAAGACCTGTAGAAAATCCTTCATTAGGGGGACCGACTCTACAGAAGGAGCCTCGGACCCAACGTCCTTGACCCTCACAATCTTTTAGATATATACCTTAGAAATCATCCTACTAGCTTTTAGACATGAAATAATTTGACCTCTAGGGATTGCGTTTCCCTCCTTCCATCCTAACACAGTTTCATTAGGAAATTGAAATTTAACTACCCCTTGTTCTAAAATAAATTGAAGACTTGTTTTATGACTTGAATTACCCGAATATACCTAAACTTACTTATTATAACCATTTTAAGTGTTGAATAATTTATTAGCTAATTACCCAACTACCCCTACCCTACCCGTGAGGAGACAGTGTGTTCATGTGCCATCCACAAGTCCCCGTCCACGAGGCATGGGATGATCAATGGACCATTAGGGTCACTTTTGGTTTGGGATTGAGAGATGCAACCAAAGGTCTTGGTGTCAACTAATAAGAACCTTCCACGGAGCGTGACTCGGTCCACAGACCGTACTGAACATTTGTTGTTTGTGGATGAGGGTGCATTCTTGGGGAATTTGTGGGTGAGGCCAAGTATTGAGTCAAGACTCCTATTGACGGGGCGTTATTCACTTGACGACTCATGGCTCGAGTCGTGGACCATGGTAATTTTGACAGCTTTTAGAACTAAGGGTTGGGTCGTCCTCAAGGACCCTTGGGGTGGTCCTTGGGGAGTCATACCCCAAAACATTTTACTTAACATATTTAAACCATTATTACAAGATTTAGTCCTCATACGACTCTTCAAATCCTATACAATACCTAAGATCACATTAGATCACTTTTATTAGCTTCCGAACGTCATGGTCATTTCTTGATTCTAATGCACTAACAATTCAAAACTAAGTTAGTTATGTTAGGAAAGGTCTTGAAGCATCATTTTAACCCTTTTTAATTCATTAAAATCCATTTAGATTCTAGATTATATCATTGGATTTCCGAGGTGTAACATCATAGTAATTGAGAACAACATGATTACGTTGAACATTCACAACAAGAGCATGTGGATACTTATATTTGTCCAAGGCGGTACCCTTTTATAATGAGAGAGAGAGAGAGTGAGTGGATTGGGTGTTAGTGATGTATTCTAGAATGATCTGGTACATTATATGTTTAATTAGCCCCAAAAAGCACATTTTAGGATTTACATATGTTACCACATATTACATGTACGTTGCGATTTTTGCTGGAAAAATCAATATTTTATCTAAGAGAACGTGCATATGTTTCCACAAATAATACTTCAAGGATGGGTTAATCAATAAATCAAGCGACTAAGGAATAAAAATGTCAAATTTGACCAAATTTTAGTACTTTGGACCATACTTACGCAATATATGCTAAATCACTTGGAACAACAATTTACAAGTGTGTTATATAATTATTATGTTACTTGGTCATTATATGATGAACTAGTGTTATGATAGTCTTTGTAAAAACATTTGATAGAATTGATGAATGTTGTTTTATTAGATCGTAATTTTGTACTTAGACATGTTGTAGGACTATATATTAGTGTTAACTGCTGCATTAAGTGATAATTTAATTGATTAACCCCCCAAAATCCATTATATGATATACATATGTTGCAATATATCACATGTATTTTGCAATTTATCCAATAGAACATGCATATGTTTCCACATATGACAAAATTTTGTACTTTGGACCATAATTAAGCAATGAAAATATGCTATAACACTTGGAACAATGATTCATGGGTGTTATATAACTATCATATGGAGATACTTGGTCAATGTATGATGAACTAGTGTTATGATAGTCTTTGTAAAAATAATTGATATGATTGATTAATGTTGTTGTCTAAGGCCATAATTGTGCACTTAGACATGTTGTAGAACTATATATTAGTGTTGCATGTTGAACTAAGTGAAAATTTAATTGAATTAACCCCAAATGTGTATTTTATGATATACTTATGTTGCCATATATGACATGTTTGTTGCAATTATTCTAACAGAACGTGCATATATTGAAACATATGACACTTCAAGGATGGGTTAATCAATAAGTTGATCGATTTAGAAATGAAACAATGTCAATTTTTTTTCGATAAAACATTTTACAAAGAACAAATTTAAAAATCAGTACAAACAGAAAAAGGTCATATTTTCCCCCATGAGTTAGCAAGAAATATATATATGTTTCCACACATGAAACATTTAATTAATGAATGCAACTTTTGAAAACTAAGAGAAACTTTTGACTTTCAAATGCAAGTACTAAATTTTTTGAAAAAGGGTAAAATATGAAGAGTTGTAATTAATTATGGATATACATATGTTGCCACATATGACATATTTGTTGCACTTTAAATTGTTAAATTCAACATTTTATGCCACAAAATGTACATATGTTGCTACAGATAACATTTCAAGGATGGTCGATATGAGAACACTATGAAAAAACAAATAATTTTAGTTTTAACATTTTATAATTAAAAATTCAAAAATTTGTACAAAAAACAAAAAGGCAACCTTTTTCACTATGAATTGCAAGTTATGTACATATGTTGCCACAAATGACAATTTAATTAATACCACATAGTGGTAGAAGATATAAATTTAACTGCATAATCTATTTCTAAAGCACAACTACATAATTCATAACGAATATCACTCTTCATTGTTGCTTCCTCTGGGCCAACCATTACTGCGACCGATTTTCTCAAATTGATGAACAGTACAACAAATAGGTCTTTCTCCCAACAAATGAGGTAATGACACCCATATTACACTTAAAATATATTGCAGATGATGTCGACATCTTCTAACTTTTATTTGCTCCATTTTTCATGTTGACAATGAACATCAAAACTTCTCTTATCTATTTGCCTCGATTGAAGATTGAAATTATGGCAAGCTCATCGGATGCACAAATGTGACCCCCATCTGCTGCTTGATTAATCATCCCAAATGCAGTTGGATCATTACAGTTGAAAAAATCAAACTACAGAAGAAATAAAACAATTAAAAGGAAAATAAATTTATAAAAACACAAATACATATGAAAAACATAAAAAGTTACCACACATTTTCTATATAAAATTTCTAAATTTCAAGATACTCTGCACATTTTAAGGAAAGAACTGGTTTCTTTAACAACCTCCATCTATGATAAGAAAAGTCGATTAATGTTACATTTTGATATACGGAAGGTTCAGTAGTGACTTGATATGGAACTAAGAAATCAAATCAAATGGTTAGGAAATCAAAATAAAAGAGATAAAATTGATTCATACATACATACCTTATTTAACATGCACTGAATCTTGAGGGAGCAGGAAGCAATCCTTTTAACGATATCAATTTGTAGTTCAATCGGAAGAGATTCAATGTAGTTGTCTTACTCCTAGTCATTTTTGATATTTCTTGTTCTTCCTTTCCATGTTGGAGAAAATTGAATTAAAGAACCTAAGTTGTGTTCTTCTTATATAATGATCCCAATGTAATGAAATTTTAAAAGTTACAACTTCTGAAGACGAAGGAAAGAGAAGAAATGATACAACTTTTGACATTTCAAATGCATGTACTTTATTTTTTTAAAAAAAAAGGTAAAATATGAAGAATCATAATTTTTTTTCTTGAAAGTTGTTCCAATGACAGTAATGATTGATTGATCCTTCACACAACTTACACATAATTATTTATTAGAAATATGTTTGAACAAATGTGTTTTCTGTTGTACTTGTAACACATAATTAACATATGTTGGAGCCTATGTAATATTATGTTGTAATATCTAACACATAATTAATATATATTGAAACAGATATGTTATTCTATATTACATATAACACATAACTAACATATATTGGAACATATGCAATATTCTGTCTTATGTAGCAACACATAATTATATAAATCACACATTTTATATAAATAACATAACATAAGTTGGTCCAAATTAGCATAAGAAGATACACAACATCATTCTCAAATAAAAAAGAATATTCATTAAAATTCAACAAAACTTATGGAGTACTTTGATTCGGGCATGTTGTTCTTTTGTGGCCAAAGTCCCTATATACGAAACATTTATTTTTCTTGTTTGAAATGATTCATAAACTTCACACCATCTCTTATATCTCCTTCTTTAAGGTTTTCTTAGATCAACACATGGAAGAAGTATTTCTCTCTGTTATATCTAAGGGAACAACCCAAGAATCTTAAGGTGGCACCAGATGAATTTCCTCATAATATGACATAATGTATTTTTTCACTGAATAATATGGAGAGTAATACTCATAAATTTTATTTCCAAAATTGGCACCATATAAGGATCTAAAGAAACTTATGGTTAGGGATTTGATGAGACAACAACTTGTTACCCCATTGACATACTTTGATATGTCTTTTTCAATTGAGAGAACAAATCTATTTGCAGAATGCACCAGCTCCATATGCCTCTGGTGAAATAAAAGTGTAAATGTCCAATTTATTTCATCAAATAGAGCAACAATGAGAAATTCTCTTTCAACATCAAATATAGAATTCAGCATAATTCATGGTGTTTAAAGTCATAATGTTATATCTACACTGAAAAAAATTAAAATGAATCAAAACACATAAAATTAAAATAAACTCAATTAATATGGTATGGATTATAATGTACTTTTTCTCGAGCAAAATGCTCTGCTTCTGTAAGAATCCCAAAATGAGTTAGTGTGTCTAGAGCCTAAAATATTTATATTAAGGTTATAAGTTGGTAAAATGAATTAAAATATGGTATTGAGGTAGTGTGTAAAGTTTGAGGTGATTTGGAAGTCAAACGTCAAGGGACAACCAAGACGTTCGACGACTAGTCACCTATGTGCCTCATGTGTCTATAAGTGTTTATATATAATGTTCCATAAATTATAATGATGTTTAAAGATAGTATATGAAGTTTCGTGAAGTTTGGAGGTTAAACGTCCAAGATTGTCCAAGACGTTCAAAAATTACCTCTTAAGACGCTCAATCTGTGTCTTGATAAGGCCTAGCCTGTTTGGATGTGTTACATGTATTTTTTGGGGTTAAAGTAAGGTGGGAGGTATACAAATTGTTAAGGTTTGTATTTATGTTGGTAACGTTTGGGTACGACTTCAAAAGGGCCCCGTAAAAGGGCCCACAAGAAGGACCCAAGGCTGGTCAAGACACTGTCTTGGAAGTTTCAATTGACGAGCCAAACGACGACCAGTTGGTTGAAAAATGGGTCGTTGGTGAGTTCTAGAATATGGACACTTAGTCGGGGAAGGTCTCAGCCCAAAAACAGGACAAGGTCTGATCGACGGAAGCCACAGACGGCCAGTCGATGGTGATCCGTCGATGGTGGCCTGCAACTGGTGCCTTGCGTCTGTTTTATTTAAGGGGTGAATGGGAAATTCACTCCACGTACTAATCTGACTCTAATTGATTAATTCACCTATTTTTGGGTTTATTTAGGGGATCAAACACGTGATCAACTGATTCCCAATCCCCTCTCCATGAAATAAACTTTCCCTCCAAAAATCTTCTCCGTAGAAACCTCCATTGTTTGGTGAAGCTCAAGAACAACTTGGATCATGGATTCCTATGGTTTATTCACCAAGTTTTTGAGGTATTCATGTATATAAAGGTATGGTGATCCTTCATCTCTAAGTAACCTTTTACTTGGAGAGTTCTTGTCGATGTTTACAAAGAAAGTTCATGATCATAGTTCTTCTTCTTCATTCTATCCATGGGTTAATTATAAAAATGTTTTGAATGGATAAATCATGATAAATGGATCTTAATTTATTGGTTTGAACGTGATTTTAATGCAACTACATGATGAACCCATGTTCCCTCCCTAAATCGATTTAGTCCTTGCATGGGCTTTGTGATCTTGACTTGTTATCGATTGAATTGTGATTCTATTGCATTGAAGTGGTTATATCTGCTGTTATTTACGTGAATTTATGTTGAATTGATGATGAAGAATCCATTTGGATCAATATATGAAGATTTGAACATGCCTTGCCGAGTTATCAATGGGATCACTGTAATGTGGATTCTTAATTGTATAAAAGTGGATTTCGATCATGTTAAGTTGTTTGTATCTACTGTTTTAGGCTAATATCATGTTTTAATTATGCATATGAATCTTGTATGATCAAATTAAATAAGGCTTGTATGGATTGAACTAGATTCTTCTAGTTTATGGAATTGTAACTTGTGATCTTGACGTTAGGTTAGTTGTTATATGAATCGATCATGATAAATTGTCCACAGCTACTTCCTATGATGTAATGTGATCAGGAATTGTATGTAAAGGATCTAATGTGGATTAATGAATGATATTTGAATAGGATTAACCTATGTGGATTTATCTTCCATGATTTCCTGGTATAAAACATACTTACAGTGAATTTGACTTTATTGGAAATTGTAGTAGGATCTTGTTTAGGTTATGATTTCTTTAGCTAATTACATAAGTGTGCATTAATAATTAATATTTATTGATGAAAAAGACCAGGGAAATTGATTGATGATCTATGCCTATCTATTCTTTAGAACTATGGTAATGTTTTGCGCTAATTATATCATGATCTTGTAGCGACCTGTACATGGTTTCTTCTATGCTTAAAGTAAATTTAGATACTTCAATATATATTAATTGTTGATAAACAAGGTTTTTTGATCAGTGATGATCAAAGGGTGAGAAATTGGTAAGAATGGCTCATCCCTCTACTTTTCTATATTAATGTAGTTGATGAAACCCTGTATGGCATTGTGTGGTATGGTCCATTTATGGTGGGATTGTTTAATTTATTGATATTATATATGTGTTGAACATTTCCTTGAAGGCAAATTGATGATTATATGAAGGAGTGGTTATGATGATCACTTTAAGTGTAACTTGTGCCTAGTCTTCTTCTCTAATTGTGAATCTAGGTGATGTTACTATTGGTATGAGCATGTAAATGGCTAGGTTAAGATCATATGTACTTGCTGCCTATGATGAGGTTACATAATGCTTTATGTGATGTAAAGATAATAGAAGTACATAAAGACAAAAGCTTATTGTAAGAATGTTGTAAGTCTTAAATAAATGAATCTTACGCTATGTTAACCATTCTATGATGTTGTATGATGTATCATTCACTAGGATGACTTGATACATGTACTAGAATAGGAAAGGGTATGGGACTTTGACTATGCATTTCACATGTGCACCTTGATGGGATAGTTCCTAAGTTGGTCTTCTAAGGACATGTATAGGATTGTATGAACATGTTATAAATATGACTTATATGCTATGATATTAAATATATGATATGATAAAGTATGAACGTGCATAGTGTCTTGGAGTGTTGAGATGAAAGGATTGCTCATATAGGTACACATATAGACTTATGCATTGCTATATGAACATATGTGACATTATGTGTTATGTGAAAGGTTGCTCACAGATAAGTATACACACAAACACACATAAATAATGATCTAGTCAATAGAGGAGACTTAAAAGGTGTGCTAAAGTGTATCCTAAACTATATAGTGCTAATACTTATGCTATGTCCATGTGAAGGGATCTTCTCACATGATTTAGGTTGATAAACTTTCATCTATGACCTATGAGCTACACATATGAGGGGATGAATCTCCTAATCCTTTATTTTATTAAGTAATGTAATAATAGCTTTTCAATAAAGGGAACTTAGCTTAGCACCGAGTGAACTTGAATGTGTGTGTGTGTCCCTTCCCAATGTGGGAAGGTAGGTCACCATAAACCTCACGGGGTGGATAGCCTCATGACCCAAAAGGGTGTTAGTGATGTTTTCATAAGTGAATAACCATAATACCCCATTCCAACATAAAAACGTTCTTCACATGTACCTCTAAGTTCCATAACTATGCTTTCCACATAGGATATAACAAGTGATATCACGTAATATGCTAGTATGATAATCATGTCTTATATTGGCAAGTAAAATGCCCTCCTTTTGGTGTGAGGGGACAACACCAAATTCCATGTTTAGCACCCATGGTCTTAGTGTCGGTTAAGGCTATAAATTCCTTAAAGTAAAATGGACAATGGAAGTAAATGAATAGGATCCTAACTAGGAGGACATAAAGGAGGTTAAATAGTATAGGTGGAAGTAATTAATCCATATAGACATTGCACAAGTAGCTCCTTAAGAAGTCCTAGGAAGGTGACCTAATGTGTATGATTATGTTAATGTCCGTATGCATGACTTTGTAGTATTAGTATACTTATTATGAAGATGTGCATGGTATGAATCTATATGATGTGGTCTTATCTTTTTATGCACTATGTTGGTCTAAATGACTATATGATGAAGGTCTTGTATTGACATGAATGAAGTTGCCTCCACTTGCTTGTTGATGTATGAATTGAATATTAAGGTTTGTGGTCTCATGAAGGGTTTACTAAGTATGTATGGGGTAATGGGGCTTCATATGTGCATTGGACTAGTATAATAAGATTGGGGCCATGAAAAAGGTCTTATAAAGATGTATATGAAAAGAAGTAAAAATAGGTACAAATGGAATTAGCTTACTGTAAAGCCAAAGAATTCTTGACTTAAATGTGTCTTTGATAAATTTTGCTTATGTGATGATATGTGTTGGCTTATGTAGGTTATATGTATGTTTTCCTTTGTGGCCTAAGGTTATACATTGCACCAAGTATCACTAGAGGGTACTTCGGAGGTTAATGAATGGATGGGAAAGAATGCTCACTGTAACATAAAAAGTGCTCACTGTAATGTGACTCGAAAATGACTCAAATTCTATATGTGATCTTATGTAATGTTTGACCTTAATTATGTTTATAGGAAGTATGTGAATGATATAAATGCTATTTTATAAAGGTTTTATAAAGATTTACCTAATGTATGATGTATGATTTCAAGAAAATGTCCCTTTTAAATGCATGTTTTTGCATGGTTTCCATACTTAGTACGTTCTTGTACTAATCCCATTCTTCTCTAATTTTTTTACACAAAGTGTACGTCATGGATGATCAAAGGATGTGTATATAATTGAGGATCTTGATATGTGATTCCCAAACTCAAGGAAAGAAATCCTTAAGCCCAAGGATTTCCTACGTAAAGACTTTACTGTAAAATGTATAAATTTGTACTTACGTTTTATGTCTTAAGGTTCGTGTCCCTAATGCACTATAGTGTTGTTGAGTCTAAGATGGCAAACAGACTTAAAGTCTAAATATGTTTTATGACTTATATTTTATATATATACGAAGTGGTGTTTGTAGCATATGATGTGTTATGAAAAGTTTTAAATTTTTCTGCTAAATTTACTATGACAATACGATGAATGATAACTATGGGATAGTATAAGACCTATGAGAGGTCAAGTACACCATGTTACTTCTAGGGGGTGCTCTCCGGATGAGACAAATCCATGTGTCGAATCCAATATGTTCAAAAGTTTCACCCACATTTGTTACAAAATCTCTTATTTGATTGAAATGGTCATTGTAATAACATTTATCATATTTCTTTGTTGCTTTATAAAAATGAGACACTACCTTTGAATTGTGAAAGTTATTTAGAGTATTTTCCCTAAGGTGTCTCATGCAACAACCATAATGAGATGCAATGTAGATAGTCAAAACCATTTTTCAAATACTTTGATGCCTATCTGAAATATTACACAACTCATATGTATCATGTACAAAGATTCTTATATTTTGAAGAAAATATTCATTTAAGGCATCACATTCCTTGTCCATGAGACAAAAATCCACTGAAAATATATGATTCTTAGCATCTTGTGCAACCACCGATAGAAAATCTAGTTCTTACTTGCTCTCAGGAATGTCCCATTAACGACTATTAGTTTCTTTATTTAATGAAAGTCACTTACAAAAAAAAAACTCCAGTTATCGAAGAGGCATATGATACAAAGAAGTACTTGAGCCTCCCATTTTCATCGAGCGACAATGTCGTCTTGCTTCCTGGATTTTCAAATTCAAGCATATAATGGTACACTTTAGGCACTTCATACTCATGCTCATGTGTTCCCCTAACATTAGACTTAACATGCTTCATGGCCTTATAAATCTCTAATAACTTACCTTGAAAACTAGTTCTGTGCGAATTTGATTCGACATGTCTCTTGTGGAGTGACCCTTACTGTTGGGAAACCTATTTTCAAAGTACTTACCTATGACATTTGTCTTTGCATGAGGATTATGATTTGTTAAATGATCCTAACCACATGTATGTTACTTTTTCATAGATTCTAGTCAAACTAGGCCGGTATGTTATTTTAAAAGGTAATACCTTCTCATTATGAAATAATTTGAATGTAACTCATGACATGATCTTTAGATTGAGATTTTATCCAAATTATTGGATGACTAAATTCACAAATTATCATACAAAATATTTCATTTGACAGTATTCCTACCGAACCTCCCCATTTCTTACCATTATCCCAACACGAAATGTATCAATTTTTCTTGTCGATCCATTGACCAAGACAATCAATCCCTAAAAATAATCCCTCCATTTATTGTACCTCAAGAAATTAATTTGAAAAATAATTAGTACTAATTAAGAAATGTGCAATTCATGTGTTGCAACATATGACCATTCTGTAGCTACATATAAGTTATATGTTGCTACATATAAATATTCTATTGTGAAAAAAATCAAATGTGGCAACATATGTAAGTTATATGTTGCAACATATGGCTATTTAGTTGTAAAATGTAAGTCATATGTTGCTACACATAAATATTCTATTCCGATTCATAAATTGCTTATTATGAAAAGATATATAAGTCATGTTGCAACATATGACTATTCTGTTGCGACTTGTAAGTCATATCTTGCAAGTTGTATGTTACATCGTGTGTAAGTCAAATATAACAACATATTTATGTTTTGTTGTGATGAAAATAACCTTTCTGTTGCTACATGAGACTTTAATTTGTTCCACTAGTCAACTGTTGCAACATATATAGCCATTTGTTTGAAACGAAAATACAAATTATGGAAAAAAATTGTAGGTACTAAGATGATGATGAATGATTTCAAAGAACTATTAATTTTACTTAGCAAAACAATGGTATGTGAACCCAATCATTTATGAAGTAATTTCAATTGATACAGACGAAATCTCGTCCACTGATTATATTAGCTAAATCTAATTCAAGAAGAAAACAACAAATCTCAAGGACTAGCAGCCAAGACGTGGTAGTTAAATCACAAGGTTTAGAATGATTCTAGGATGAAGTTTCACAATTCTCATCTAGTAGATCTTATTTATGAGTGTGAAGTGCGTTACATTTATTAATGAAAGACTTTAAGATGATTAAGAAATCTCACTTCTTTCATTACTCTTTAGTCGTTCCTTAGAGTTTTAACTTTATAATTTTTTTTTCTTAACCCTTAGAGTCGGTACCCGTAGTAAAGGAACTTCCTAAAGTCTTTCTCTATGATTTGATAGAAATTCCTCCCAAACGGGAAATTGAGTTTAGTATAGAACTTTTTGGCTGATGCATAACCTATTTAAATCACTCCTTATCGAATGGCTAGGGCCCAGTTGAAAGAACTAAAGGCTAAACTTAAGTATTCGTTAGATAAGGGTTTTATTCAACCAAGCACATATCCATGGGGTGCCGCAGTATTGTTTGTGAAGAAGAAGGATGGGTCTTTGAAAATGTGTATCAACTATCATCAGTTGAACAAGGTATCTGTAAAGAATAAGTACCCACTCCCAAGGATCAATGATTTGTTTGATCAACTCCAAGGAGCAAACTACTTTTAAAAATTGACTTGAGGTCGGGTTATCACCAACTTAAGATGAGGAGAGTTGATATCCCAAAAATGGCATTCCGAACAAGATATGGTCACTTTGAATTCCTAGTTATGTCTTTTGGTCTAACAAATGCCCCGACGACTTTAATGGACCCTATGAATCAAGTTTTTAGAAAATGTTTTGATTTTTGTGGTTGTCTTCATTGACTACATCTTGATATACTCTAGGAATGAGAATCCTCATATGAACTATTTGAGAATAGTTTTTCAAGTTCTCAAGGATAGCCAAATTTTCGCTAAGTCTAATAAATGTTAATTTTGGTTGAGATCGGTTGCGTTTCTTGGTAACATTGTCTCTAGTGAAGGTTTAGAAGTTGATCTCAGAAGGACCGAAGTGGTCAAAACTTGGCCTATACATTTGAGCCCTATTAACATTCGAAGTTTCTTGAGGTTGTCCAATTACTATAGAAGGTTTGTTGAGGGATTTTGTCTATCTAATATCCATTACAGACTTTAACCCAAAAAAATTTCAAGTTTGAATTTTCAAAATCATCTGAAGAGAGCTTCCAATTATTTAAAGATAGACTCACCAACGCTCTGGTGTTGACCTTACTAGAGGGTACCAAAGTGTTTGTGGTGTATTGTGATGCCCCCCGAGTGAGTCTAGGATATGTCCTTTTGCAATATGGCAAGGAGACATTGTATGCCTCTAGGAAACTCAAGACACATGAGAAGAATTACCCAAATAATGACCTTGAGCTTCGGCCGTAGTATTTGCCTTGAAAATTTTGAGACACTATCTCTATGGGATACATGTTGATTTGTTCACTGATCACAAGAGTCTTCAATATGTATTCACTCAAAAAGACTTGAATCTACGCAAAGAATATGGTTAGAGCTTTTAAAGTATTATAACATGAGTGTCCTTTATAATCCAGAAAGCTAATGTGGTGGCGAGTGCTTTGAGTCGAGTGTCCATGGGTAGTGTGACTAATGTGGTTGATGATAAGAAAGAGCTAGTAAAGGAGGTTCATAGGTTGGAACGATTGGGTGTCCAACTATAAGAATCTTCAAAGGATTTCTTTATGATTCGTCATAACTCTGAGTCATCTTTAGTGGTGGATTTGAAGTCTAAGCAACATCTTGATCCTCTATTGATGGAGTTGAAGGAATCGGTCCTTCGGAAGAATTATGAATCTTTATCCCAAGGGGAGGATGGGGTACTTAGGTACCAAAGAAGGTTATGTGTACCGGATGTGGATGGTTTAAGGGAGAGAATCATGGAAGAGGCTCATGGCTCCCGATATTCCATCCATACAAGAGACACAAAAATGTATCATGACTTTCTTGAGATTTATTGGTGGAATGAAATGAAAAAATAGATAGTAAACTTTGTGTCTAGGTGCTCAAATTGCCAACAAGTCAAAGTCGAGCATCAAGGACCAGGAGGTCTTACTGAAGATATTTATATACCCACTTGGAAGTGGGAAGATGTCAACATGGACTTTGTGGTAGGGTTTCCTCGCACGGGTAGATAAGATTACTCCATTTGGATCATAGTGGATAGGTTGACTAAATCAGACCACTTTTTTCCCGTAAAAGTTTCTTACTCGGCGGAGGAGTATGCTAGATTGTATGTTCGAGAGATCGTGAAGTTACATGGTGCCTGCTTGTCAATCATTTCGGATAGAGGTGCCCAGTTCACTTCCCATTTTTGGAGATCTTTCCAAACTGAGCTTGGTAATCAAGTAAACCTTAGCACGACTTTCCACCCCCAATTGGATGTGAAACTAGAGTGCACCATTCAAACCCTAGAAGACATGTTTAGGGATTGTCTCACCTACCTTTGATAAAGTTCTCCTAAACTATAACTACCATTCGAGTATTGCCATGGCACATTTTAAAGCTCTCCATGGTAGGAGGTTCTAGTATTCCGTTGGATAGTTTGAAGTGGGTGAGTTTGCTCTTCTTTGTCCCAACATAGTCTATGAGGCCACAGAAAAGGTTCGACTCATAAGAGAGAGGTTGAAAACTGTTTATAGTTTGAAAAAATCTTATGTTGACAATAGAATGAGAGACCTTAAATTTGAAGTAGGATATTAGGTCTATTTAAAATTTTCAGCCATGAAAGGCGTGATGAGGTTTGGAAATAAGGGGAAACTTAATCCCCATTATGTAAGCCCTTATGAATTTTTTACGAGAGTTGGGGAAATGGCATATAAGTTAAAGTTAAAAATTGAATTGGCCTCGGTTCACCCGGTGTTTCATGTGTCTATGCTCAAGATGATTCGGTGTCGATTCTACCTCTAAAATGTTTAAGGGTAAATGAGAACCTTTCTTGCGAAGAGATTCCAATAGAGATCTTGGATCGTTAAGTTAAGAAATTGAGGAATGAAGAGGTTTCCTCCGTAAAAGCTCTATGGTTGAGGAATAAAGAGGTTGCCCCCTACCCTCAGCATTTTCCACTTAATCTATCCAAGGTTGAGGTTGGTAGTTTCCCTTAAATGAATATTATGAATATTGTGGAACTTATCATGTCTGTCTAGTATGTGCATATTCTTGTACAAATTCATGCCTAAATTGAGTTTTCATGAAATATATTTCTCATGGTTAACTTGCACTTAAATATGTAATGTGCTATATGACTTTCATGATAATTGTGTAGAACATGCTTAGTGTTGTATTGATAAGAAATTAGCATGTCAACTCTTTAAGACTGTTCTTATTAAGCTCATGATAAAATGGAGAAGGTAGTTTCTCCTTATGTGATGTAAAATAATGAGCTCTTATATGTTATGAATTGGGGATTAAGATCCTATGTGTAATTGCTATGTTCATGTGTTGAAAAGAGTTGAAATTACTCCTATGATCTGTGACTCATTATGATATTGCTTTTTGTTGGGATTCTAGTCTTGAGTCTTCTTTTTATTTTCCCAATAGAATGTTTAAGGTGTTATTTGAGAACGAATGATCCTGCACGGGGGGGGGGGGATACACCCCGTAAATTCTGTGACCTAGATTAGAATCTAATATGTTAAATAATGATTAAAATAATATTTCCAGACCTATAATAATAAAATAAACTTTTTTTAGAAGTATTAGAGCCTAAATGCCAAAGGATGACCTTGACGTCCGGAAACTAGTGAAATCAAACTAGTAGACGTCCTCAGGTTTTTTGAAGGTTTGGGAGTGTCATATAAAGTGTAAAACTAAAAGACTTTAAGTAGGTAACATAATGTTTATAGTGTCAAAACGTCCAGTCACAACTCCCCAAGGACCACCTAAAGGGTCCTTGAGGAGGACCTAAACATTGGCAAGCAGACTCCCAAAGCAGCCTGCGACCAGCCAAGATATGGAGTTCACCAGGCGTCGTGACCTCAATACATAAGAGGAAAAAACTACCTCGCGATGCGGGGACTTCACAAGGCTCACTTCCTTCAACAAGTTTCAGAAAAAATATTTGGAAGTGTCCCCGCGACAGGCAGCCTCTTCCCAGATTCGATCGCATCGTTTTTATGTCAATTTGACTTCACAAAAAGACCCAATTTGGTGAGGGGTATTTTGTGTAATTTAGGATATGACTATTTATTTATTAAGGGTCATATTTAAGTCATTTTTAACCACTCAAATGAATTCCCCATATCTATACAATTCTCTCTAAATTATCTCTACTCAAACCTCCATTGAAGAAGAGTTGAAGCTTGAGGAAGAAGACCAAATCCCTCAAGTTTTCTACTCAAATTAGTGGATCTATCATCTTTAAGGTATGATTTATTTAACTTTTGGGATCCTTTTGCGTAAGAGTACTTTAAGTAGGTAAAATAATGTTTATAGTGTCAAAACGTCCAGTCACAACTCCCCAAGGACCACCTGAAGGGTCCTTGAGGAGGACCTAAACATTGGCAAGCAGACTGCCAAAGAAGCCAGCGACTAGCCAAGATATAGAGTTCACCACGCGTTGTGACCTGAATACATAAGAGGAAAAAACTTCCTCGCAATGCGGGGCCTTCACGAGGCTCACTTCCTTGAACAAATTTCAGAAAAAAGATTTGAAGTGTCCCCGCGACGGGCAGCCACTTCCCAGATTCGATCGCGTCGTTTTTATGTCAATTTGACTCCACAAAAAGACCCAATTAGGTGAGTGGTATTTTGAGTAATTTAGGGGATGACTATATATTTATTTAGGGTCATATTTAAGTCATTTTTACCCACTCAAATGAATTCCCCATATCTCTCACAATTCTCTCTCTACTCAAACCTCCATTGAAGAAGGGTTGAAGCTTGAGGAAGAAGACCAAATCCCTCAAGTTTTCTACTCAAATTCGTGGATCTATCTTTAAGGTATGATTTATTTCACTTTTGGGATCCTTTTCCCTAAGAGGTCCCTTCAAAGATTGTTTTCTAAATCCCTCAAGACTAGGGTTTCAATCTATACATGGGTCCTTTTTCAAAACAAAAATGTTATTCGATTGTGATGAATTATGATAATTTATTGTTTATAACTATGTAATCATGGATAATTGTTGGTAATTTCTTGAATCTCCTTTTGACACTTGTTCATCCCTAAATTTATTGTATCTTGAAAGTTCTATGCTAATTGTTGAAGATGATGAGTGTATAGATTATGTAGAATGATAATTGCTATATAATACTTCTTGAATTAACCTTGTTTATGCATTGGTTATATATTCTTGCTAATGGAAGCTTGAACGTTCATGAAAGTTAAAGGATGTATGTTGATTGGTTTTTTCTGAAATTCAATTATAAAATATGAGTTACTTAGATAGTAGTGTTTCTATACCTAATATGTGGTTGTGATGTTGATGACAAATATTCATCATCCTTAACCCTAGACACATGAATTAGCTATGAAATATGTATGCATGTTCTGATATGATTTTTATATTATTGAAAATAGTTTCTCATGATTTAATAAAGTGATAAGTGAAAGGTTGACTCAGTTGATTAGATTTCTAAAGTGAAAGGATTGTTCTCATTTGGTGATGACCTATGAGCTATTATGATAAAATGTTAAATACAAGTCTAGTAGGGACTAATTTGAACTTGTATGATGAGTAAAGATGATTACTAAAGTGAATAAATGCTTAGCACCGAAAGGGTATATAAATGATATGGAGGTCTCACGTTTAGTAAGTCCGGCCTCCCACATGGGTTTCTTCACATTTAGCAAGTTTGGATTTCTGAAATATGTGTTATCTCATGAGATAACAACCTCCATATTAGAAATTAAAGGTCTCTAGTAGCAATATCATTGACCGTTAACTATGTGCCCGCATAGGATTATAGCTTAGTGGATACACCTAGATAGATATGCACGAAAGGTTACACCTTAGGCAAGTGTTAACCCTCTTTTTTTTGTGTGGGAGTAGAACACCGGATTTCATGTACTCACATGGTCTAATGTCGTCATTGAACTTCTTTCCCTAATGTAAAAGTAAATGAACAAGTTAAGAATGTGAACTCTTATTAAAGCTTTTCTTCAAGGTTGCTACATAATGTGAGGGAGGGTATGATAATTTTCTTACACATTACCCATGTGGGATCCTAATGGATGGTCTTATTGCTGTTCTTGTATCATTAAAGTTTCTCATATTTTATGTATGTCAAGATATATATGATCTTAAAAATCAAGCATGTTATTATGGAATATGAGGTTATGTCACATAATGACTTAAAGTGATACTTAACTTTTGGTAGGGTTTTGGGGTTATATTCTTGGTATTGCACAAGTATTGCTTTGGGTTACTTATGTGTTGGGTTAATATTATGTTGGTTTGATTTATGATGTTCCATCTATGTGCATATTAAGGTTATTTGACACTACACATGGATTTGACTAAATTGTGCCTTTTCTCATGCATTGATGATTTTATGCATAGGAACCATACTTAGTACATGTTTGTACTAACGCATATTTCTTTCCTTTTTCCCAAACATTGTAGGTTCCGACTATTGAAGATCTTCTAGGCAACTTTTCAAGAAGACTTGGATTTTTCTCCCAATTTATTGGTGAGTCTTCAAGTCCAAGGATGTTTCCATTCCTCTACTCTAGCTATGATGTTGCTTATGTCTAAAGACACTCATTCTTTACTTTATGATACTATTTTGGTAGCCTACATGTGGAATATTATGTTAAAGTAAGGGTTGTGCCAAATATTGTGATTCTCAATTAGATGGTTTAATGTGAGACAAAGTATTAAAATATTTCTTATGGATTGATTTTATTGCCTAAACGAGAAGCCTATGTAAAGTTTAATAAGCGAGGTGTCTATGTAAACTCCATATATGATATGAGAGAAGTTTAAGTATACTTCACTATGTAAAAGTTTTGATTTTTATGTATTTTCAACCTATGATATGTTATGATGAATTCTAAGGGTTAGTCCAAGTCCTGTTCAAGGACAAAGATGCTGGTAACGCCTAGGGGGTACTTTTAGTCGTTACACTAATGTTAAATGAATATGTTGTGACTTGTTTAATATGATGTGCCTAAGCTAGGGTAACTTCATTAGAGCAGTTTGTGTGAATAGTATTATGGAATGCTACTTGCAAATTGCACTAGTGTGACTTGGGGTCTTCTTTGGTGATGGTTCTTATGTGAATGTTATGTGTTGTGATATGCTTGTGTTATTATGAATTATGTGGTTGGATTGGTGAAGGTTTTATGAAAGATCACATTTGGTGACCTTAAGGTGATACTTTGGTATGAATGGTGGAATGAAACACTTTTCATAAATTACACTAAAGTGTTACTTAAGGGTTGCTTTAGGTAAGGAGTTAAGGTAAAAAGGAAAGGTAATGTATTTTAGGTGTTAGATGTGCCTCAAATATGCTAAAAGATTTTTTGTGTGGTGTGAATGGGATCCATGTCTATTATGATGTATGTGAACTATATTATGCTTATTATATCAAATGTTCAGGAAGTTTCTCTAAAATGACATGATGCATGGTTTCCAACTAAACATTCTCTTTTGAAGCATGTTTTTGCATGGCGATTATATTTGGTGCATTTTTGTACTAATACCATTCTTTTTCACATTTTTACACCAAATGTAGGTGGTGGTAGCTAATGGACCTTAATGAAGAGCTTGATTACTTTTCCTAAGTTTGGTGTGTCCTTAATGATTCAAGGACCTTTATATAAGAGTATCCTTAAGTTCATGTAATGAGACTTATTATTTCAATCTTGTATTAATGTTTTAAATGACATGACTTTTAGTATTGAATTTCCAAATGAAAAAGTTTTAAATTCCGCACTATTTTATGACAATGCGGTGAATGAATGCTAAGGGCTTGTATAAAACGTCTGAGAGTTTGAATACATCGTTATATGACTAAGAGGTTCTCTAAGGTCATGATAAACTTGGTATCAGAGTACAAAGTTATTAAAATGGTCTTAGGGTTGATGTTTCATGAGCCACATCTAGTAGTGTCTTGTTCATGGGTGTGAGCCGTGACACATCTATGAGTGAGAGTCTATAGAATGAAATAAGTTTCACTTCTTCATTAATTTTGTGTCGTGCCATAAATCTTAACTCCATATGATTTCTCTCTCTTATTTACCTTGTCCGTTGGCCTTCTAGATGTGATTGCTGGGATGGGTGATGTTGCAAGGTTTGAGGGAGAAGAAGGTGAGTTTTGATGATTTTTATGGTTCGTAACTAGATGAGTATATGTGAAGGTGGACTTGGAAGATTTTGTTGTAATGCCAAGTATTGCTATGTATCACCTATGAGATTTGAGTCATAATATTGGGGATGTTGTATTGTGATGTAGTTTTAGCATGATAAGAGTTGTTATGGTTGAATGAAGTCCTTTTTGGGATGTTGAGTTACTTTATAGTTATGTGTAATGATAGTAGAAAGTTATGGTGTAGACTTGAGGAGTTATGGAGGAATGTGGTAAATAGTGAAAGTTGAAAGTTGCCCTTTTGTATGAGTAATGCTTTATAGTTGTCCTTGTTTTGGATTGAAGTTCTTGATTAGGGTTACTCCTAAGAAGGGAAGATACTATGTTTATCTAGAAAGGTAATTGTGAAGTTATGCTAGTCAATGAGAGAACCCGTATGACTTATTGGTTAGTTCTCACATGAACCTACCCTAAGGGTGGAAAAGGAAGAAGGGGTTATATTTCATGAGTTGGGGTTGTGTTATGCCCTATGGTTGACTTATAAGGATGTGTGTACCACTTAGTTCATGGGAAGTAGAAGAGTGTAGGTGTTTACCAACATCAAAGAAGTTAGTTTTCTTTTTGATTAAACTTAAGTATGGTCATTCTAGTAGGGTGCTTAGATAACACCTAGACAATATCGGTTGGTAAATTTCACTAAAAAGGGATGACAAATGTTGAAATAGTCTAGAAGTTTTCTTGCTCTAATTTAGGAGAAAAACAAAGAGGATCCATGGTCAAAACTATTCTAAGTTCTTCAAGGATTTACTTAGATAGGATGGTTACCCCTAAGTCTCTAGAGCAAGTTGTAGTGTATCTTAATAGTTAGAACATTCGCTTTATGCTTTGATAGAATCTGGGATTTCTATGGTTCTAAGTTAGAAGGAGATTCCTTAAAGACTATAGATGAACTACCAAAAATTATGAACCTTGTAGGATTAAATCTGGAGCTACTTATCTTTCATGACTTTGTAGTAGGATTTGATAAAATTATGGGGTTGGCCTTAGTATTCATGGGTTTTGATAAGGCCACATGTGTTTGAATATTAAAACCCAATCTATTTCTTTTGATCCTTATGGGGATATTAATTTTAATGAATAGTGGTGCTTAAGTTGTACCTAAGGATGTTGAATGAATAAACTCTTTCCTTAGAAGGTATAGGTAAGACGCTCATGGTCTAGATACATATTATGTAAGGAATATGAAGGTTTAGTCTTGACTTGCTTCGACCATAGAATTTAAGGGTATGAGGTGGTGAAGAGTTGATTAGATCAGTCCAAGTGGGGGAAAATGTTCCTAGATTGTAAGGTTTTAAGTGCCCTTAATATTCTTACATTGATCTTCCTTAGACTTCTCCATGTTGAGAACCACTTTAGGTAATGGATGTGAAAAGTTGAGTAACTTAGATATTCGTTTTTGGATTACTTGAAATCCTCACCTAATGGCGCGGAGTGAATATTTAGTGAGGAATTGTTCCTACCTTAGAGTTAATTAAGGTGGTATTTCAAAGAGTTGGCATAAGATTGATCCCAAGAAAAGGTGTTGTAAGGATGGTAAGTCAAGTAATGCCTAAACGTACCTAGAATGCCTAGATTAGACCGGGTCCACACAACTTGATGCGTGGAACCATACCTCATAACCTATGCACAAGCGAAGCCAACTAACTTGGTGAGTTAGTTGAGCTAGGCAAATTGGGTCTAGCCATGTAGGGCACCCGAATATTAAGATTGACCCGGATGAGTCCTAACCAGACTTGAAAGGGGTAATGTTAAGTTTGGAGGGTCTAGGGTTAAAAGGTCTTTTTAGTCTAGGGGTAGTATTATAATTACCCTAAGTATTTAATTAATTAATTATTTAATATAAAAAGGTCGACAATTCGGGTAGGGTTGGCCGAATTTGACCCTTTTGGCAAGTTAAGCTTCACCCTGGTTAGATCCTTGGTTGAAGCAATGTTAAATCTAATTAATTTATATTAATTATCTGATTTAAGTAAGGACATGATTAGTAAGTTCACCTAATCCATTAAAAAAATCATACTTTTAATAGTAAATGGCAAAGAGTCCTAGTTTGACTAAGTCTTCAACTAAAACTCCTACTGCTACACTGACTCCCATCTCTCTCCACTCTCTTTCTCATTCTTATTTACTCTGATTTACACGTTCATTATCAGTAAAAAGAACAAAATAAAAGTTCATCACTCTTGAAGAACTTTAACGCTAAAACTCAAAAGAAAAACTTAACTATAAAGTTCTTGGCGGGTTGTTCTTGATGTTTAGTGGTGAGGCTTTGATGTCGTGGAGTGGGCTTCCATTGAAGAAGATTTGGAGGGTGTTTATAGACAACAGGTATGGGTTTTCTTCCTCTTGGTTACTTTCCCAAGAGACCCCTAGGATTCAGTCGCATTCTAATCCGAAAAATATGAACGTTCCTCGTTGCATGTCCCTGTCACTAGCTTCCGTCGAATTTTGTAGGTTGGCTATGTTTTGCTGGTAGAATGTAGGGACGTCAGGTGTTTCATGATGATTATGTTCATTTATGTATATTTGAACTTATGTGAGTAATAATCATGTTTTCTGAAACTATGTGTTAAACGTGTGTGCGCGTTGTGTATGTCGTGACCTCGATCAGTGGTTGAAGGGTGTAATATGAATGTTAAATTCTTGTTTTTTGTATGCAATTACTTGAAGTAAGTTGTGATGTTCATAACTGGTGTAATGTCGCTGAAATGATTGAAAACCCTTAGTCAAAGGTAACCAAGGAAATGCACAAAATGCAAGTACGAAATGTCTTATGAATTGTCCAAAAGTCTAACGTATAAAATGTTGAGGAAATGGAATGGAAAGCGTGATCAAATTTCCAGATTTGCTGGAAATTTGGTTTCAGCTAAGTTACATGAAGAATTGGAAATTTAATTTTTTTTTTTAAAAATAAGTGAGGTCATCAAGGATTGAACCCGAGACCTCACTATATGAAGGTTACTGAAAAATTTAATATTTATAGTAAGGTGAGGGGGATTGGAAATGGAGTAAAGCTGGTGAAGCAACAAGAGAAAAAGGGAAGATAAATAAAATGAGGTGCGTGGGGATCGAACCCACAACCTCTCGATACGAAAGTTAAGATAAAAGTTAAATAAAAGAAAAATGAGGTTGTGGGGGATAGATCCCACATCCTCTCGGTCTAAACGGAACAATTAAGGAAAGAAAGAAAATAAAAGGGATGTGGGCATGTGGATTCGATCTTGGGTGTCCAAGCTGAGATGTTTGAGACAAAGTGAAGAAAAGAAAGAAAGAAAGTGTAGGTATGGGATTTCGATCTTGGTCCCCCAAGCGGAGAATTCTAAATCATATATTTATAAAAAAAATGAAAGTGTTATACAAGGTTTTCGAAATCGGGTTCCTTTGCACAAATTCTGTGTTGACAGATAAGTCTTACCTGATCAAATATTTAGTGAATGCTGCCTATAGGTCTTACGTGATCAAAATTGTGAACTTGGCATACTTACAAGATGCATAAGTATTGTAGCATATAATCTTTGGTAAGTATAAGTCACTTAGACAAATTATGAATGAAGCCTCATGGCTTGTAAGTATGGGTTCATAAGTCCCGTGTACATTAAAAGTAAGTGAACCTAAGATGTATATGATGAATTGATGTTTCCCCAGGATGGTTTAGTAAGGGTGTGAAACACACTAAAAGGCCAAGTGCATTGGCATATAATGAAATGAACATTCACGTAAAAGGGGTGAGTAATTATGATGAGATAATATGCTAAAGTTAATGAATGTGGTGACAAATTGATAAGAGTCTAATGTGAAAGATGAGATCTCTCAGATGATCCTAAGTAAGTGTTACCAATAACGTACTCACCTATGAGATTGTAAATTTAATGAGGAGACCAGTCTCTAAGAAACACTCATATGAAAGTATTGAGATAAATACACACTTAATACTAATGATGAGATGAGAAATCATCTAATGAGCAATGATGGCCTCAGGCTAAAAGCCAACTTCTATGATGCGTGAGATGAATGTAATGGAACCTTATATGGAGCACCGATAGGCTAGCTATGTGTAGTGATTCCTACTTTCGGGAAGGCAGAGATTCGTGTAAATCTCATGAGATGAGACTGTCCGTTTAGGCGGGTATGCGTCTCCTTGTATCTCCTAATCTTTGAATCTATGAAGCCAACATAGGGATCTAGCAGAGTTCAATCCCCTATATACGCTAGCATGTTTTGGTTTAACCTTGGCAGTTGATTCCACCTCTTTTTGGTGTGGGGGTATTCACCGTTTTTCATGGAGCTCACATGATCTATATCGGTTAAAGTTAAAGTTCCCAAAGAAAGAATGAGGCCAGCCTCAGTAATGAACCAAAGAAAATGAATGATACAAAAAGGTGTTTGGTTATGGTAATCAAGAGGTGAACTAGACTCAAGTAATGACACTAGGTCGTTCTTGGTCATTGCACAATGAACCTGATGAGAGTCTTAAACTACACCCTAGGTATAGCTGGTGCTTGCACCAACGTATGAATGAATGAAATTAAGTATGCATGAATGAATCAAGTAAACTTCGTGTTTTGTAAAGAAAGCTCCCTAGTAGCGGTCCTATATGTTGAGATCTCATTTTGGGAAGTCCTAATGTTAATTCCATGATTCCAAGGTTTCTTGGCATATGAAAGAATGATATGTGATATATGTATGTGCTATATAAAATATGTTATGTGCTGGGTGCAATATGAAAAGAATGATGATGCATGTTACTCTCATAGCATGACTTTCCTAAACCAATTTGGCAAGTCCAACTGACTAGGCTTTCCATAACTCATATCGTTAAGAGAGTGCTTTCCTTAATAATGCATGTCCTTGGTGTGTACTTGCATACACCCATGATTAGTACAAGTGTGTACTAATCCCATACAATACTCTACTTTTAGGTGCAGGTGCAGGTGGACGCTAGAGCTTATGAGACTACGTTGAAGCTATCAGAACGTGGAGCATTCATCCAGACTTGGTAGGTCCTTATGTTTTAGGATGCTTATCTTTTATATTCTAGCTTAGACGTAGGCATGAGCTAGTGGAGAGTGTTCCACTAACGTTTCTTTCTTACTTATTTCAGACGTTTTATTGGTTCTATTTTGGAAACTTTATATTTATGAAGTTATGAACTATTTCCTTTATTTGAATATGTCATTATTAGATGGTTATGGTGAACTGATGTGATACATTGAAATTCTTACTATGAGGTCTATGTATACTTCAAAGCAAACAAAAATTTTCAATTTTCTGCTAAAATCAACCTATACAATTTAATGATGACGTATGTACTCTAAGAGGTCAATGACATTGGTTTCGACTAGGGTCATCACCCGGTCGTTACAAATGTGGTATCAGAGCATTATGTTAAGTTCTAAGGATAATAAGTTCACATCAACCACATCGAGTAGTTTCTAACTTATGGTAGAGACTGCATGATGCGCAGGAAAATTTCATTTCTTTTGATCTTATCGTGATTTACTTAATGTCTAATTTCTTAGTGTTACGAGCGTATCTAATATCAATTTCTTACGTTTTTAGAAAATGGAAACAAGGGGAAACGCTGGCCGGGGAATAGTAGGTGCAGCTGCTGGGGAAACCAAGTTCCACCCAAGGATCCAGCTGTAGAAGTGGACATGCCAGTTAACCCAGCTGGGTTGACCGATGCTGAGGTGCGGACAAATTTGGCACAAATTGCTCAAGCTATCACTATGCAGGCTAAGGCTATGACGTCCAAGGCGAACAGACAGGAGGCCCAACAGGAGAACCCACCAGCCCACAACATGGTGAACATGTTGTGAGATTTTAAGAGGATGAATCCTCCAATATTTACAGTATCTAGGACTGCAGAGGATCCTAAAGAGCTTGTGGAGGTGGTCCAAAAGATTCTGGTGGCGATAGGGGCCATAGAGATTGAGACAGTTGAGCTTGCCTCGTACCAGCTGAAGGATGTTGTACAGACTTTGTGCAAGATGTGGCAGGATAGCAGGGCGTTGGGTTGAGGTCCGATCACATGGGAGCTGTTTAAGACATACTTTCTGGAGAGGTTCTTCCCCAAAGAGATGACAGAATCTAAGGTTGAGTAATTCATCAATCTTAAGCAGGGCTCGATGACTGTCAGGGAGTATTCCTTGAAATTTGTTAAATTTTCTATGTATGCCACTTCTCTTGTGTCGAACAACATGGACGGGATGAGCAGGTTCCTTACAGAAATCTTAAAAGAATTGGAGGAGGAGTGTCGGGTGTCGGGCTGCGATGCTCCATGATAGCGTGGATTTGTCCAGGATGATGGTGCATGTCCATCAGGTTGAGGAGAGTAGGAAGAAGAGGAGAGTCCATGAGGTCAGGAGGCCTAACCCTTCTGACCAGACTAGTTACACCAAAGGTGGTGGTAGGAGCACTTTTGGAGTTCGTGATCAGCCCAAATTTGAGAAGGGGCATCAGTGTTCAGGGAACTCTAACTCTCAAAGCAGTGCAACACCCAGAGAAGACATACCCGAGAGAAAGAAGGGAAATGGAGGTGATGTGAAGCGTACCATAAATGAAAGTGGCAAGTGTGGCCGTATCCACAGTGGAGAGTGCAGGCTAGGCACAAATTTCTGCTTTAGTTGCAGAAAGAGCGGACGCATGCTCAGGGACTGTCCAAACAATAGGGGTAAGGCTGGAGGTAATACTCAGCCCAGGCCTAATCCCCAGAATGCTACGCAGCCGATCCTTCTAAGAGGAACATATTCTACGCCTTGAAGGGTAGGGAGGAGAAGGAGAAGTCTGCTGATGTGGTCACAGGTATGCTGCAAGTTTTCTCAACTTTTATTTATGCATTACTTGATCCAGGGTCTACACTTTGTTTTGTGACTCCCTTGCTTGCTCTTTCTTTTGAAACACTACCTGACGTTTTTCATGATCCTATCATTGTTAGTACTCCCTTAGGAGAAAATGTGAGAGTTCATAAAGTTCATAAAGACTTCCCAATAGTAGTATTTGGTAAGACTATATGTACATACCTTGTTGAGTTACCCATGAATGACCGACATCATACTTGGTATAGACTGGCTCAATAAATGTTATGCCTTGATGGATTTTCATAGTAAGGTTTTGAGATTCTATTTCCCTAATGAAGTAGAGCTGGTCTTGGAGGGGTACAATTCGAGTCGTTTATGTCCCTTATTTTCGAATCTAAAAGCTTATAAAATAATATCCAAGGGATCGTTATACCATCTTGTGAGTATCAATAATATAGATAATGACGTTCCTTCCATAGAATATGTGCCTGTAGTGAATGATTTTTAGGATGTTTTCCCTGATGATTTGCTTGGAGTCCCTCTCCCTCGAGATATTGATTTTCATATCGACCTAGATCCCGATACCAAAGCGATTTCAAATCCTCCCTACAGAATGTCTCACACTGAACTCAATGAGTTAAAGATGCAGTTAAAATATCTCACTGATAAGGGCTTCATTTAACTGAGCATATCCCCTTGGGGTGCTCCATTACTATTTGTAAAAAAAAAGATGGAACCCTTAGGATGTGTATCGATTATCGGCAACTCAGTAAAGTCACTATAAAGAAAAGGTATCCACTTCCCATAATAGATGACTTATTCGATCAGCTCCAAAGTTGTAATTTCTTCTCGAAGATTGATCTTCGTTCGGGGTATCGTCATTTTAGGGTTAGGGATGAAGATATCCCAAAGACAGACTTTCGTATCCGTTATGGTCATTATGAGATCCTAGTAATTTCATTTGGTCTCACTAATGCTCCAGCTGTATTTATGGACCTTATGATGACATCCTCATCTACTATAAGACCAAGGAAGAGCATGAACATCATCTGAGATTAAACTTGCAGGTACTTAGACAACATCATATGTATGCCAAATTCAGCAAGTGTGAATTCTGTCTTAGATCAGTGACCTTCCTGGGTCATGTTGTGTCCGATCAGGGTGTGGAGGTGGACCCTAGGAAGACTGAGGCTGTTAAGAAGTGGCTAAGACCTCTTACTCCCACCGATATTATTAGATTTCTAGGATTGGAGGGTGTTTCTTCCATTGTTGCTCCACTGACAACTTTGACTAACAAGAAATTCAAGTTTGAATGGGCAGAGACTTGTGAGAAGAGTTTCCAGGAGCTTAAGGACAGACTCACTTCAGCCCCAATGCTTACGTTGCCTAAATGTGGTAAGAATCTCACTGTTTATTGTAACACATCTAGGGTTGTTTTGGGTTGTATTCTTATGCAAGGTGGTAAGGTGATATACTATGTGTCCAGATAGCTCAAGGTTTATGAGAAGAATTATGCCACTCATGACCTGTAGTTGGCAGCTGTTGTGTTTTCATTGAAGCTGTGGAGGCATTACTTGTACGGGGTGCATGTTGATGTGTTCACAAACTACCAGAGTCTCCAGTACGTGTTCACACAAAGGGAGTTGAATCTACGTCAGCGGAGATGTTTGGAGCTGTTGAAGGACTATGACATGAGTGTCCACTACCATCCAGGGAAGGCAAATGTTGTAGCTGATGCTTTGAGCAGGTTGAGCATGGGGAGTACAACCCACACTGATGATGGGAAGAAGGAGTTTGTGAAGGATGTACACAGACTAGCCAGACTGGGTGTGCAATTGATGGGCTCTACTAGTGGGGGTGTTTTAGTTCATCCTAGTTCTGAATCATCCTTGGTTGTTGAAGTCAAGAAGGGTCAGCATCTTGATCCTATGTTGATGGAGTTGAAGGACTCAGTGATGATGAAGATGAATGAGTCCTTTACTTTTGGAGGTGATGTCATACTTAGGTACCAGGACAGGCTGTGTGTACCAGACGTTGATTATTTGCGGACCACCATTGTTGTAGAGGCCCATGGATCCAGGTATTCGATACATACAGGTTCCACCTAGATGTATCATGACGTCAAGCAGATCTATTGGTGGGATGGCATGAAGAAGGACATTGCTGAGTATGTGGCGAAGTGTTCTAACTATCAGCAGGTTAATGCAAAGCACTTTAAGCCTGGTGGTCTCACTCATATGATTGAGGTTTCGACATGAAAATGGGGGACATTAACATCGTGGTTGGTCTTCCATGGACTAGGAGGCAACATGAATTCATATGGGTTATTTTGGACAGGATTGACTAAGTCTGCCCACATTATCCCCGTGAAGTCTACTTACAGGGCTGAGGATAATGCAAGACTCTACATTGATGAGATTATGAGGTGGCATGGGATTCCTTTGTCCATCATTTCAGATAGGGGAGCTCAGTTCACCATGCATTTCTGGAGATCCGTCCAGAAGAGCTTCGGAACGCAGGTAAAGCTCAGTACTGCCTTCCATCCTCAAACAGATGGGCAGGCAGAGTGCACCATTTAGACATTGGAGGACATGTTGAGAGCGTGTGTGATCGACTTCAAAGGTAGTTGAGATGACCATCTTCCATTGATAGAGTTCTCGTACAATAACAACTATCACTCCAACATTAGGATGGTACTGTTTGAGGCACTGTATGGTAGGATGTGTAGGTCTCCAGTTGGATGGTTTGAGGTTGGAGAGTCATCCATTTTGGGTCCAGAGATCATTCACGAGACCTTAGAGAAGGTCAGGGTGATTAGGGACAGGTTGGCTACTACTTACAGTCGGCAAAAGTCTTACGCAGATAATAGGAAGAGACACTTAGAGTTTGATATTGGTGACAAGGTATACTTGAATATATCACCCATGAAGGGGGTGATGAGGTTTGACACGAAGGGGAAGTTAAGTCCGAGGTACGTTGGGCCATACACGATTCTACAACATGTGGGTTAGGTGGCCTATGAGTTGGCGTTGCCTGCAGAGTTTGCTTCTGTTCATCCAGCCTTTTATGTCTCTATGTTAAAGAAGTGTCTTGGTGATCCAACATCAATTCTTCCCGTTGAAGGTTTGGGGGTTGATGAAGACTTGTTCTATAAAGTGGCTGAGAAATAAGGAGGTTGCCACAGTGAAGGTATTGTGGAAAAACCATCTTGTTGAGGCTGATACATGGGAGGCCGAGGCCGATATGAGATCCCGCTATCCTCATCTTTTCAACTCTTGAGGTAGACTCCATACCCTTAAATCTAAGTTTCCTTGCCTACTCTATTCTTTGTTGATATTGCTTGACTCTGTAAAGTACTTATGTTATGATATGACTGACATTGTGTTTGATAATTAGAAGTGTCATTCGGGGATGAATGTTCCCAAGGAGGAGGATACTGTAACAACCCAAAAATTACTATGCTAAGTAATGGTTAAACATACCTAGAATGCCTACATTAACCGGGTCCACATGACTTGATGGGCGTGGAACCAGAACTCAGAACCTATGCACCATCCAAGCCAACTAACTTGGTGTGTTAGTTGAGCTAGGCAAGGTTTGTTCCATCCATGTAGGGCACCCGAATATTAAGATTCACCCGAATGAGTCTTAACCAGAATTGATAGGGGTAATCTTAAGTTTGGAGGGTCTAGGGATAAAATGGTCTTTTCCAAGATAGGGGTAGTATTGTAATTACCCTAAGTATTTAATTAATTAATTAATTAATATAAAAAGGTGGACAATTCAGGTAGGGTTGGCCGAATTTGACCATTTTCGCAAGTTAAGCTTCACCCTGGTTCGATCCTTGGTGGAAGCAATGTTAAATCTAATTAATTTATATTAGTTATCTGATTTAAGTAAGGGAATGATTAGTCATTTCACCTATTCCTTTAAAAAAAATCATGCTTTTAAAAATAAATGGCAAGGAGTCCTAGCTTGACTTAGTCTTTAACTAAAGCTCCTACTGCTACACTTACTCCCATCTCTCTCCAATCTCTTTCTCATGCTTATTTGCTCTGATTCTCATGTTCATTATCAGTAAAAAGAACAAAATAAAGAGTTCATCACTCTTGAAAAGCATGAACGCTAAAAGCTAGAAGAAAAACTAAACTAAAAATGAAAAGAAAAAAAATTTGTTCTTGATGGGTTGTGCTTGAAAATTGGTGGTGAGGCTTTGGTGTCGTGGAGTGGGCTGCCATTGGAGAAGATTTGGAGGGTGTTGATCGACAACAGGTATGGGTTTTATTCCTCTTGGTCCCTTTCCCAAGAGACCCCTAGGATTCAGTCGAATTCTAATCCAAAAACTAGGAATGTTCCCCGTTGCATGTCCCTTTCACTAGCTCCCGAATTTTGTTGGTTGAGTATGTTTTGTTGGTAGAATTTAGGGATGTAATGTGTTTTAGTGATGATAATGTTCATTTGTGTATATTCAGATTTATGTGAGTAATAAGCATGCTTTCAGAAATTATGTGTTAAACGTGTGTGCATTTTGTATGCCGCGACCTTGGTCATTGGTTGAATGGTATTATATGCATGTTAAATTCTTGTGTTTTGTATGCAATTACTTGAAGTGAATTGTGATGTTCATAAGTGGTATAATGTTGCTGAATTGAGTGAAAACCCTTGATCAAACGTGACCACAAAAATGTACAAAATAAACGTACAAACTTTCCAATGAATTGTCCAAAAATCTAACGTATAAAATGTTAAGGAAATGGAGTGGAAAGCGTGATCAAATTTAAAGATTTTCTAGAAATTTGGTTTCGGGTAAGTTACTTGAAGAATTGTAGAATTTTTTAGAAAAAATTAGTGAGGTCATCAAGGATTGAACCCGAGACCTCACAATTTGAAGGCTGCTGAAAAATATATTATTTAATGTAAGGAAAGGGGGATTGGAAATGAGGAAAAGCTGGTGAAACAACAAGAGAAAAAGGGAAGATAAATAAAATAAGGTGTGTGGGGATAGAAACCACAACCTCTCGATAAGAATGTTAAGAGAAAAATTTAAATAAAATAAAAATGAAGTTGTGGGGGATCGATCCCACATCCTCTCGATCTAAACAGAAGAATTAAGGAAGGAATGAAAATAAAAGAGATGTGGTCGTGGGGATTCAATCTTGGGTCTCCAAGCCGAGATGTTTGAGACAAAGTGAAAAAAGAAAGAAAGAAAGTATAGGTGTAAAGATTCGATCTCAGGCCCCCAAGCCGAGAATTTTAAATCATGAATTTTTTAAAAAACTAAGTGTTATACAAGGATTCTAAATTGGGTTCCTTTGCACAAATTCCGTATTTGACACATAAGTATTACGTGATTAAATATTTAATGAATGCTTCCTATAGGAATCGAAATTGAGACCTTGGCATACTTACAAGATGCATAAGTCTTGTACCATATATTCTTGGGTAAGTATAAGTCACTTAGACGAATTATGAATGAAGCCTCATGGCTTCTAAGTATGGGTTCATAAGTCCAGCGTACGTTAAAAGTAAGTGAACCTAATATGTATATGATGAATTGATGTGTCCCAAGGATTGTTAATTAAGGGTGTGATATGGGTCTCCTTATATCTCCTAGTCTTTGAACCTATACAGCCAAAATAGGGATCTAGCAGGGTTCAATCCCCTATATACGCTAGCATGTTTTGGTTAAACTTGGCCGGTGATTCCTTCTCTTTTTCGGTGTGGGGTAGCCACTGGATTTTATGGAGCTCACATGATCTATGTCGATTAACATTAAATTTCCCAAAGATAGAATGAGGCCAGCCTCACTAATGCACAAAATGAAATGAATGATACCAAAAGGTGTTTGGTTGTGATAACGAAGAGATGAGCTAGACTCAACTAATAACACTAGGTCCTTCTTGGTATTTGCACACTGAACCCGATGAGAGTCTTAAACTACATCCTAGGTATAGCTGGTGCTTGCACCAACCTATGAATGAATGAAACAAATGAAAATGAAGTATGCACGAATGAATGAAGTAGACTCCGTGTTTGCTAAATTTGGCTCCCTTGTTGAGGTCCCATAAGTTGAGCCCTCATTTTGGGAAGTAATAATGCTAAGTCCAAGATTCCAAGGTTTCATGGCATATGATAGAATGATATGTCATATATGTATGTGCTATATGAAATATGTTATGTACTGGGTGCAATATGAAAAGAATGATGATGCATGTTACTCTCATAGCATGACTTTGCTAAACCAATTTGGCAAGTCTAACTGACTGGGCTTTCCATAAGTCATATCGTTATGAGAGATATTTCCTTAATCTTGTATTTCCTATGTGTACTTGCATACACCCATACTTAGAACAAATGTGTACTAATACCATACAACATTTTACTTTTAGGTGCATGTGCAGGTAGACACTATAGCTTATGAGACTACGTTAAAGTTATCCGGACATGGAACATTCATTTGGACTGGGTAGTTCCTCATGTTTTCGAGGATGATTATATTTTATAGTTTAGATTAGACGTAGGCACGATCTAGTGGAGAGTGTATCACTAGCATTTCTTTTGTACTTATTTCAGACATTGTATTGGTGCCATTTGGCAACTTTATATATATGCAGTTATGAACTATTTCCTTCATTTTAATGCCTCATTATTTGATGGTTGTGGTGAACTGATGTGATATATTGAAATTCTTACTATTAAGTCTATGTATACTTCAAAGCAAATAATTTTTTTAAATTTTCTGCTAAAATTAACCTATACGATGTAATGATGATGTATGTAGGCTTGTCTGCGAGGTCAACGACGACGGTTTTGACTAGGGTCTAGACCCCGGTTGTGACATGTTATAAGTTGTTCTTAAATGGGTTTACCCCAACTGGGGGATGATGATTTGAGTAGTAAGGTTGTTGATATCCCTACCTTTTCTTTCTTACTTACTCAAGCTTGAGACTAAAAGTTCCTAGTAGCATGTTCATGTTGTGGAGTCTTGCGTATGAGTATAAGTTGCATGTTCACTATATGTTATGCATGACCTTGATGACATAATTTTATGCATGTTTTGAAAGATTATTGTTACATATAAGTGGATTTTTGGTAATTTAGATGTTTCTCATGTTGTTTTGCATCTTGATATGGTGAATGAGCATTTGACTTCATGAGGTGGTTTAATGAACATGCTTGGTTGTACTTTTTATTTTGGCCCCATATAGAGGTGTTGAGCTTTCTTTAAATAAGGAAAGATAGGTTTCTTCTACGAGTATGTGATTTTGTGTTGTTTGGCATTGTTTACATAGGCTCACTTTTAAGAAGTGATGGTGTGCCTAGAAAATATTATTGATGTGTGCCTATGTTGTAATAACTTCCCTAAATGATGCATGTTCGTGAAAACTAGGGTTATGCAAGAAATTGAAATTTTGTGAAATAACTTCCTAATTATATGCCATTTTGACTTCATAAGAAAGGAGTATGAGCATGCTTTGGTTAGAAGTTGAGAATTTATCCTTAAATAATCGACCTCTGTGAAATGCTTGCATATGACCGTTAGTATGGCATGTGAGTATGTTATGGAGAAGGCAATTCCTCTTGAACATAACTAAACATGGTGATGTCCTGCATGTCCTAGAAGGTATAATGTCTAAATGATAACACTTGTAGTTGATCTACATTGATTAGGATTTATGTGCATTTAGTATGAGTTACTTATTTGCCTTATAAGTTATAATGTTGTTCATGTTAATATGTGGTTTGAAAGTTATTGCATATTGGGCCTTATGATAATATAAAAAGGTAAAGATCATTTGATAATTAGGAGAATGTATTTCCTCCTATGAACATGAGACACTTTTATATGTTTGATGCATTACGAGTTGGTGGATGATGTGTCTACTCGTTTGTGTTGCAGTGAGTGCATGATGATATGAAGTAGCTGTTTTTTTTATGTTTGGTTCATTGGATATTTTTTAGTATTATGTTTCTTGTTGATGGGATGCTAGTCTTGAGTCACTGTCTTCCCTAGAAAAAAGTCTAAATATCATTTGGGGACGAATGTTCCCAAGAGGGAAGTATTGAAATACCCCAAACATCCAATTACCCAACATAGAGCCTCACATTATGAATACTGACTTAAAAATGGTTGAAATTATGTTTATAGACCTACACTAATATAATTAACCGAGTTTGGAAGCATTGGATTCTAAACGTCAAGGGACGATCAAGACGTCCGGAAACTAGTCTTTTGTGTGCTAGTGTGTTGTTCATCCTTGAAGTATCATTTGGAGTCCAAAATGATTCGAGGTGACCCTAGTATCTAAATGATCATGTTTAGGGTCAAAGGATTTGGGTACGACTCCTCAAGGACTACCCTAAGGGTCCTTAGAGAGGACCCTAACGTTGGCCAAAAAGCTGTCAAAAACAACATCCATCCATGACTAGCATTGAAACATGGATTAGCTTCGTGAGTTGATACTTAGTATACTAACAAAAATCCTCGCCAACCCACACTATGAATCAATTGATGGATGATTAGGACGGCCAGTCAATCCATCCACAATCTGTGGATGGTAGTCGTTTATGGCCACCTGCAACTCTGCAATGTTTTGGCCATTTAAGGGGTGAATTGGTAAATTAACCCCACGTTTTAATTAAATGGTGTACGGTTATTTTACCTATTTTAGGGTATTTTAAGTTAGTAAAAACATTGAAGCCCCAAATTAGAATTCATTCTTCAAAATTAAATTCTACCCTCCAAATATAGATTCTCTCTAGAATTCCATTGTAGGCCAAGCTCAAGCTCAAGCTAGGCGATGGTTTTCACTGATTTCTTCTTCAATTTTTGTGGGTCAACAATCTTTAAGGTAATGTAACTCTTGGTCCTACGATAACCTTTCATTCAAGGAGTTCTATCAAAAAATTTCCAAAGGTTTTAATGATCAAACTTACCAATTTAAAATCTAAGCATGGGTTTATTGTCAAATTCTTTTCAAAGACATTTTAATGATTAATTAATGTATAATCAAGGATTTTTAAAGATGTTTTTGAATGAAATTCCTTGAAGAGCCAATTATTTTCCTTAACTCTTAATTTAGCCTACAAAGTGGGTTTTGTGATCTTGATTATATGTTAATTGAATAAAGCCTAGATTGTGATGTATTATTGAATACTATTGTTATCTTTAGATATTGATTATAAATTATTGAGAATTGATCTATGATTATCATGTCTTTTAGAATTGGTAAGTTGACCTTACTTCTTATCTACAGTATTGGAATTGATGTTGTATGGTTTGATCCGATAGAGGTGTTTACTTCTTGTCTATCCATGCATTTTGTGATATTGGCTTTGAGGTCAATAGATGTAAAGTGATCTGTTATTATGATGAATATGTTTATGAAAGTTTCCCTTTAAGGTTATGTATGCAGTCCTCAATGTTATTATCATGGTTAAGGTTCATTGATAATGAGAAGTATAATGCAAATTAGGATGTAAGGGTTAGGTATGGTCTACATGCTTGATTGGGACAGGCACTAGTATGGAATGAATCCTGCCTACATGACCCTATATAAATGTGTGATCTTATACATGTTAGGCGTTATAAATTCAAGTGTTAGATGGTGTATCTCTTATAGGATAAAGGGTGTGTGTGGTCTAGAATCCCTAAAGGCATTAAATATGGATTTTTCATGACTTGTGGATATTATAAATGTGTTTTAATTCCTTGAAGGGATGTTCTCTCAATAACAATGTTGTTGATATTATGTCATTATGAATACAAATATGTACACAAACACCCCATGCATGACTATGATTATGATATACTTATGGTGTCACTTGAAAGGTTGTTTCTCATATGCACCTTTACATATTATTAGGCATGAAAAACACACGACTAGTAAAGTATGAACATGTGTTGTCTAAAGGTGTTTATGTGAAAGAATTTATCACATGTGTACACACATGAATGTATTAATGAATAAGTTTAATGATAATCTAGTGAATGTGAGTCTCCTGAAAGGTTTCCTCAGTTGTACTCTAAATTAGACTATGTTATGAATGTTATGATTATGTGAAAGGAAATTCTCACATTATGTTGGTTTTGGTGAAAGGACATTCTCATCACATAAAATACGAGATATGTACATGTTATATGAGGGCTACAACCCTTAAGACCTATCTTATAAATTAAAATTTAAGAAAGAGTTAAAGGCCCTTCAAAAAGAAAATTTAACTTAGCACCGAGTGAATTTGACAATGAGAGTCATTCCCTCACAATGGAAGGAAGGTTTACCATATGATATTATAAGGTGGACACTACAATTCTAATTAGCATAAAGAGGATTTATAGTAACAACCTCCTAGTTCCTTAATATGTGCCTCTATAGGAACCTTAGCTAGTGGATCCACCTATATGCTATATGAATGTGTATGCCCTACCTTGGAAAGTAGGATACTTTTTTCGGTGTAAGGGGATGACACCATATTCTATGTAGATCACATTGTCTATCTTGGTCATGGCAAAGTTTCCTGACTGTTAATATGAACAAATGAAAAGAAGAAGATGAACACTAACTAGGACTACTTAAGAGGTGTTACTTAGTGTAGGTAAGGGTATGAGACTTTATCGATACATTTAACAAGTGAATACATAGAGGAGTTTTAGGGTGGGTTCTTTATGTGTATATATTACATATAATATGCAAGTTGCGGGTTTCACTTGATATACATGATGTTGGTATCACTTGGTATGCATGTTGTTGAATGTACTTGTTATGAGGATGTATGAGGCAAATGATAATGCTTGTGACCTCATTGTTAGTTGTGTTGGTGTGTGTGGGGTTAGAGGGATTCACATACACATTTCACTAGTAGACTTGGATTGGGATTATAAGTAAGGTCTTGTGATGTATTTATGAAACGAACTCTACATATAAAATGTTTAGTAGGGCTTTAACATGGTGTTACTTATGCTATGGACTTGTATATTGTTCTTGGAATGTGCATATAGGCGAAATTGGTTATGAATAAGATGTAATGAATGAATGAGTTCTGATATGATGTTCATGAAGTATATTAGTCTTAAATCTAATGTTAGTTGAATATGTTTTGACTTGTTGAATATTATGTACCTAGTCTAGGGTGACTTCAAATGAGCACTTGGTGTGAATAATATTATGGGATGCTACTTGTACATTACACTGCTGTGACTTGGGGTTTCCTTAGGTGATGGTTATATTTGAATATCATGTGTTATGATGTGCTAGTGTCCTTATGAATGTATGTGGCTGGATTGATGAAGGTTGTATGAAAGATCATCTTTGGTGACCATAAGGTAATATTTTTGTATGAATGGCGGAAGAGATCACTTTTCATACATTGCACTGAAGTTTTACTTAAGGGTTGATTTAGGTAAAGAGTTAAGGTAAAAAAGAAAGGTAATGTATTCTAGGGGTTGAATGTGTCTCAAGTATGATAAGTGACTTTATGTGTGGTTGTGAATGGGATCCATGTCTATTATGATGTATGTGAATAATATTGTGCTTATTGTATTAAATTTTCATGAAGTTCTCTATAATGACATGATGCATTGTTCCATCTAAATGTCCTCTTTAAATCATGTTTTTGCATGGTTATCATACTTGTTGAATTATTGTACTAATATCATTCTTCTCCACCTTTATAAATCAAGTGTATGTGGTGGTGGCTAAAGGACCTTTCCTAGAATGAAGATCTTTGATTACTGTTCCCAAGTTAGGTGTCTTTAAAGATTAAGGAATTTTGTATTCACAGTTTCCTTAAGTTCATGTAATAGACTATTAATGTTTCTTTTTGTATTGTAAGGGCCGTGTCCCTATTATATTGAAGTCGTGCCTAAGATGGTAAAAATGAGACTTAGTACTTCAATCTTGTTTTAATGGTTTTAAAAGAGATGACTTTTTGTATTGTGTTTCCAAAGGAAAAACTTTTAAATTTCAGACTATTTTTTGAAAATAATATAAAAGAATACTAAGGGCTTGTATAAGACCTCTAAGAGGTTGAATACTCCGTGTTACGACTAAGGGTTGCGCTTTATTCATGACAAAATCATCATTTTTAATGGATGTTAATGTAAATAATGCATTGGTCCCTTATTAATCGAATTGAAAGAATCGATACTTCAAAAGTCCGTTGAGTCTTTCTTCCAAGGGGGAGATGGGGTGCTTAGGTACGAAGGTCGATTATGTGTTCCAGATGTTTATGAATTGAGAGAGAAAATTCTAGAAGAGGCTCATGGTTCTAGATATTCCATTTATCCGGTAGCCACCAAATTATATCATGATCTATGGGAAGTCTATTGGTTGTATGACATGAAATGAGATATTGCATGTTTTTTAGCCAAGTTCACGAATTGTGGGTTTGCCTCGTACTAGAAGGAAACATGATTCTATTTGGATCATTATTGGCCGGATGAAAAAATCAGCCTATTTCATTCCTGTCAATTTTTCCTCTTCGGCGGAACACTATCAAAAATTGTATATCAAAGAGATAGTGATACATGGAGTTCCTTTGTCAATTATTTCGGATAGGGTTACTCACTTTAGTTCACAGTTTTGGAAGGCATTCTAAAAAGGGCTTGGTATTAAGGTTTAACTTAGAATGAAAAATGATTCAATTTGGATCATTTTTCACCGGATGACAAAATCAACCTATTTCATTCCTGTCAAGGTTTCCTTTTTGGTGGAACACTATGAAATATTTTATATCAAAGAGATAGTGATACATAGAGTTCCTATGTCAATTATTTTGGATTCACAGCTTTTGAAGGCATTCTAAAAAGGGCTTGTACTACGGTTGAGCTTAGAATGAATTTTCATCCCAAAACCGATAAGTAAGCGGAAGATACCATTCAAACTTTAGAGGATATGTTGAGAGAATGTGTGATAGACTTCTCAGGTAGTTGGGATGACCATCTACCATTGATAGAGTTTACCTAAAAAAAATAGTTACCACTCAAGTATTGCCATGATTCATTTTGAAGCCTTGTATTCTAGGAGATGTAGGTATCCAGTTGATCGGTTTGAATTAGGTGAAATTGCTCAAATTGGCCCCAAAATATTTTACGAGTTCATTGAGAAAGTTTGACTCATTAGAGAGAGGTTGAAAAGGACCCAAAGTCAGCAAAAGTCCTATGTCGATGTTAGAAGAAGGGATTTAGAATTCAAAGTTAGCCTTTGAGTTTACTTGAATATCTCACTTATGAAGGGTGTGATGAGGTTTGACAAGAAGGGATATCTTAATCCCCGGTATGTGGGCCCATATCAAATTTTAAAACGTATTGGGTAGGTTGCCTATGAATTATACTTTCCAAGTGAGTTGGCTCTGGTTCACTCGCTGTTTCATGTTTCCATGCTTAATAAGTGTATTAGCGACCCGGTATCCATTATTCCTATAGAAGGGTTAGGATTTGATGAAAACCTTTCCTATGAAGAAGTTTCGGTAAGAATCCTAGACTGACAAGTTAAGAAGTTGAGAAATAAGAAAGTACATTCCGTGGAGGTTTTATGGAGGAATCATTTAGTTGAGGGTGCTACTTTGGAGGGCGAGGCCGATATTAAATCCCGCTATCCTCGTATTTTTTCTTCCACTCCTATTCATGCTTGAGATAAGTAGTTCCTCTATAAATTTCTAGTTTGGAGTCACGTATGTGATATGTGTGTTTTGTATGTTCTTGATGAAATGCATGTTTAGTAAGAAAATGAGTTGTTATAATGAATTACATCCCTCATGTTGTTGTTCATTTACTATAATTTCCTATTTTGACTTCATGAGTTGAATTGATGTACATTCGTTGTTGTATTTCATGATACGGCACATCGGTTCCCCAATGTAGTGGTGAGAATGCTATTGCATTTGAGAAGGTATTTCCTCCTATGTAAATGAGAGCTATTGAATTTCATGAATTTTGGGTTTGTAGATGTATTTTCTACTTCCTTATGTTTCACTGATTATGCTTGGGATGTTGAAGTTTCCTCCTTTGAAAGTGCACATTGTGAATATTGTATCTTTGAGTTATGAATTATATTGATATTTCATACATGATGGCCTTATATTCTTGAAACTTTAATTCCTTAAGGTGTCAAAATCCTCATTCGAGGACAAATGTCACCAAGGGGGAGATAATGTAACATTTTGGAACACTAATAAACTAAATTAGAGTCTAGTGGGTAAATTAGTAGCCTATTTAAGGTCCCTCATTGAGGTTAGAGTCGTAAAATAACCCTTGATGCTCGGTATAATTGTTTTTGAGTGTGCACATCAAGGTACGATCCCCCTAGGACCAACCAAGGGTCCTTGAGGGTCCCCCTAAAACCTGTCAAAAACAGCTTGCACCTACAGATGGGCATCCACAAACTGTGGGTTAATCACGCCCCATAGGTGGGGGTCGTGGATCGAGACTTCGACTCCCCTGGTCCTCCAAACTCTCTGTCCCATCCAGGAATTGCAGAACGGCTCATGGACCCACTCACGGTCCGTGTGTGGTTGATTGGGGATGGGGGGTGGGAGGGCTCATGAGTCACAACATATTTTGGTCTTTAGTTTTTTAAATTAGGGATTAAGGGAGGGTCTTAGGGTTAATTAAATAAATAAGTAGGGTCATTTAATATTTTTTAATACACCTGTAATAAGACCCCTAAGATAACTCATTCTCAGAAGACACAAATCAAATTCACAAATAGTCTTTTCTACAATATTTCTCTCACTAGAAACCTCTATTGAAGAAGAACTTGAAGACTAGGGATCAAGAAGTCATCTTTAATCTCCAAATTCATGAAGTATCTCTAATCAAGGTATGTTATTCTTGATTCATGGATAGTTTCCTTCCATGAAGCCCTTCAAAACTCTATTTCTGAAAAATAAAATTCTCCAAAACCTAGGGTTTTCAATATATGTCATGGATTTACTTTCAAAATGATTTCAATGTGTTTATTGTCTAGTATTATGATCAATTTGATGGATTACTAGTTTTTTCCTAAGGAATTATTTAAGAATCAATAAATTTCTATGTTTCCCTAAATTGGATCCTGCAACATGAATATGGGTCATTGTTAGTAGATTGTATTTGTATTATGAATGTGATGAATTTATTACTTGTTCTAGATCATTATGAATATTCAATGAAGTAATTCTAGGAATTTTGATGAATCATTATCCATGGACCTTGTAGGGAATTTAGGGGAATTTTACATGTTGATAAGAATTATGTTTAAGCTTGTGATTCACATAGAAAGTGAAGATAATCTGACTATGGTGTACTTGTGATATTGATTGTAAAAACACTGTTACGACCTGATCCTACACTCTAGACGTGGTTGAAACTCGAGAATCATTAATGGTTCCTAAACAAATTGTCATCATTACTGACTACAAGCGGATCCCTAACCCAAACATACAAATCATAAAAACTGAATAATGTTCGTGAAACTTAAATATAAAACTTCAACTCAAATAAAAAAATTAGAGTAAAATAATATACTCAACTCGCCATAAAATAGGAAACTTAAGTCTTTAAAGCATTTAATAAAATAAATAAATAGTACAGACTTCTCAACTATACTGACTATCTATGAAGCCTATAATTTATAAATATGGAAGTCGAGACAAGACCCACGACATCTGGACTAAATTGAAAAGTAAATGAAATCCTACAGAAATAAAGAGGCTCACTATAGCTATTTCGAACCCCCGGATGTATCAACAAATCTTTTATTGATGATGCTGAATATATATGTCCCCATTATGAAAAGATACTGGCCAAAAGGCTCAGTGCGTGGAATGTACGAGCATAAAAGTGAAATTCTAAAACATAAAATATAAAATTGAAGCTTGAAAAAAAGGAAACACACTTACCTATTTTCAAAATTAATCAATTCAAGGAATACTCAAGGATACTCAAAACTACTCAAACTCAATCAACTCCGAAGATTAGACGCTCAACTCAAATATATTATTTTCAACTCTAGGTACTCAACTCTGGGTACTACACTCAATGCATAGCAACAATAAACATGCAATATATGGAAAGCTTTCTAAAACAATAAAAAAATATTTAGTTAAATAAAATGCAATAACAAAATCAACTTTACTTATATAATAAAGTAATATAGTTATAGTGAGAGTTTCTTTAACCGACAACCATCACTTTGATCCTAAGTGGTTATACAACGTCTTGCCCACGCTTCCAGAAATATCCTATACTTTGTCATTATATAGAATACTTAACTTAGTGGATCCACAAGCTTATGATAAAAGCATCTTAAGGAGTCGTCTAAAAAGTATGATCCTTTACTATTCATAATGGCTGTCACATCTGTGGAGCACCCCCCTAAATGTAACTGGCGTTGTCTTCATATCGAGGACTAATATGAACATTTTATATTACATCATTACATTAATAGGTTTAAATGTGGAAAAATTAAAACATTTTTTATATCTATAATGAGGTTTACATAGACCTCTCGCATACACATAATATAGATATATTCATATCGAGTATACATAGAACCTTTGTATAAAAAGTTTACTTAACCTCCTACTTTATTAAACACACAAACACACACACACACACACACACACACACACACACACACACACACACACACACACACACATATATATATATATAAAAGATATACCATAATCTTTAATAGGGATGTCTCATCTCATAACCATCTCAACAAGAGTATAACAATTGGGCATAGCCCATACAATAATACAATAAAAGCCACATATAGGCTATACAATGTTAGTACTCAAATGGAAGGAAATTAACATATTGTCTTTAAGACTAATCAATATCCAAAGCTAGAAAATGATATTGTACTCGAAGTAGTGATGACCTACCCAACTTGGAGAATGTGAATCCAAGTCTTCCTTCAAATGTCGTCACAAGACTTCAACAACCGAAACCTAAAATGTTGGGGAAAAGAGAGAAAATGTGTTAGCACATCACTTGTACTAAGTATGAGACCATATGCAGACACAACATAAAATCCTGCTATAAAGAGACATTTAATTAAAGTATGCAATTTACATTGAAAATCCTTATGCACATTCATGAAAACAATACCAATATATAGGATATTAATTAGGTCAAGATCATATACATCACAAGACCAGCAATACTAAGTCTAGTTAATCGAACAAGCATATCACATAATTGAGCACATAGTAAAGACAACTTTATCATCAAGTTATAATATCAACAAGCATGGATAAGAGTTTATAACATCATAACCAAATTAATACCATTACTCATGAACCCTCATTAAGTCAATTAGTGCAATGACTAATAAAAGCCCCTTACTCAATCATGTAAACCCAACAAGAACCATGACCGCTGTCCAAATTCACTTAGCATATCATTATGAGTACATAGCATCATAATTTATCAATAGAGACCAAACACATATTCATAAGTGAAACAATCATCATGTAGTATCATTTACATTTTTAAGCATATAAATACATAACAACATCCTCGTAAGACTCCCCTCAGGGCTAACTAGTGCAATGTTTAGGTAGAGTTCTGTACCCCTACCTAGACTAAGCTAAACCCCTTAGGTTATCTTAGTTAGAGACCATTCCTTTAGTTTATTTAACCTTTTGGTAACCTCTTTCCTTAACCGGCATAGATCACATGAGCTAATGTAGAATACGGTGTCATAGAACCCTAAATCGAAGGAAGGCAGACTGCTTTCCAAGGTAGTACAAAAACATGAACATAGTATCTAGTTGGATCCACTAGGTATTATTCCTATTAGGGCAACATAGTTAAAGAACTAGGAGATATAGTTGGGACCCTATTTATGCTACATGCATTCTAGTCTTCAATATCATGAGTTAATTACTAATCCTACCTTCCCCATTTGGGAAGGGACACTCCTCACTCTAGTTCACTCAGTGCTAAGCTAGAGTCCCTTTTGAAATGTCATTAATGCCTTTATTAATCGTCATAACTTAATATAGGTCATAGGGTATATCTGTTATATAATCATCATCAACATAGCTTAATAAGAATTGCATGAGTATTGTCCTTTCATTACAATTCATACAAGTGAGGTTAACACATTTACATAATAACATCCAACAAGGCACATTGGTAAGTTATCACCATCCTTATAAACATTTATATCTTAGCCAATAACTCACAATCCATAGTTCAAGACATTTCAATTAAAAATCGTACCAACCCTATCAGTCTTTATATATGTGAACTTCAATACAACACCATCACTTAATCACAAGTAATCATAATTGAAGTAAAGAAGAGAGATCACAAGACTTGCTCAATCTCCTTCACAATGCCATCATCAAGGTCTGACCATAAACCATACAATTCAACTTAACAATGGTACAATACATCACACAATAGTACCCAACATAATAATGAAGTCAATTGATTTTCTATACAATAATTCATCACTAGTTTAGTGCCTAGAATTAGAGACTTAAATAAAGTTCATAATCTACTTCACAACCTAGGTTAATTCTTTACGAACTATCATAATTGTATTACAATATATCACAATCTGCTCATAATTATGATAATTAAAATATAGGATAGTAATTCACACATTAACCAAGCTAATTGAGTCAATACTATATAATTCAATTCAAGATCACCACCTAGGGTTAAAGGGAAAAGGTCATCTTCCACAAACTAGGAGAATGCATAAAGAATTTGTATAATGTAACCATAGTACATGTTAATATACTCATAATAAAAAAAAATCATAAAAAAAGCTATTCACAAGATAAATTTCGTATTGGAAGTAAACCCACTTGAATTTTATACTTTTGAAATTAATTTGGAAGAGCCCTTTGGGAAAGAGATCCCAAAAGTCAAAATAATATCATACCTTACTAATTGATTAAGTTTTATGGAGAAACTTAATACTTTTAATCCATATAAACCGCCTTTTGATTGGTATTCAATGGGGTTTCTTAGGGAGAGATAAAGAAGAGAGAAGAAGGAACAATTTGGGTTCGGGAAATTATGAGGGTTAGGTTAGTTTAATTAGGTAAGGGTCTATATATATGTAATTAAATTATTTAATTAGACCTCCATTATACCCTAAAAAAATTAACTAACCACCTAGTCAATTAATTTTACTTACCTTAAAACATGTAGCAAAAATAGTCTTGATAGACGAGATCGGCCCACGCGTCGTTCGCCAATCGACGACTAAGGCACCAACCGTCATGTTGGTCCGTCGTTTTGGTGAGAGAGTTTTCAAGATGTATTCCCATGAATTTCTCTATGTTTCCATCGACGGTGGACATCAACTCCCCGCCGATTGGACCACGCCTCATCGATGGCCTTCGTTAGTAACAGTGCCCTTGACAACTTTTAGCCACTTTTGCAAGGTTCCTCCTCAAGGACCCTTGGTTGGTCCTTGGGGAGTTGCACCTAGACGTTTTAACTATAAAATAACTCTAATATGTGTTAGGAATACTTCCACCAAAATTCATCATTTTCCGACAAATAAAACTTTGTTAAATAGGCTAAGGCACATTAGCACCTCTTAAACTAGTTTTTGGACGTCATGGATGCTCGTTAATGTTTTGATTCTAAAACTTCCTAAATGACTCAAATACATTATAATTGACTGAAAAACAGTTTTAAAACTCTTAGACTCTCATGTTAGGATCTAGATTAAGGTTTACATTTATGGAGTATTACATCAGCCCCCCCTTAGGTACATTCGTACCCGAATGACACTAACATTTTTAAAAAAGGAAGGAATAAACTCAAGACTGGCAGCCCAACAAACAACAACATATAAAAACATGAGTTACACTCAAAATCAACATAAACACATGGACTTTTCAATAATTCAACTCAAAAATTCATGTTTTAACTCATAATAGTTCAACATTCATTTCATGCTTATTCATTATACCAAATCTTCCTGCAACACATATCAACATTCTTAATACAATTCATGAAGGCACAATATACCAAAATGCACAAAATAACCTCAATAGACGTAAAAATCAACCTTTTTATTTTTAGGCATAAAGTTCACTGTGACTCACTATAACATGAACTTTTTGCACAACTTCACCAAAAATCAAGACAACTTCGAATAAACTAATTGTTCACTATAAGTAGGAATAACTAACCTTAGTTATAAAATAGATTATGGTAACGTGACTTCATACCGGCCTCATCCTCCCATGTTAACGCAACTAGGTGATTCCTCCATAACACCTTTACGGAAGCTACCTCTTTTTTCCTTAACCTCTTTACTTTTCTATCAAGGATTAGAACTGAAACCTCATTAGAAAAGAGGTTCTCTTGAACACCTAGATCTTCAAAAGTAACAATGGACTCAGGATCACCAATACACTTCTTAAGCATAGAAACATGGTAAACCAGATGAATCGAAGACAATTCACTAGGAAACCTCAAACTCATATGCCACCTTACCAATCTTTTGCAAGATTTCATAGGGACCCACATAACGAGGACTCAACTTCCTTTTCCTGCCAAATCTCACAACCCCTTTCATAGGCAAAATCTTTATATACACATTATCACCTTCTTCAAACTCTAATTCACTTCTCCTATGGCCAGCATACGACTTTTGCGGGCTATAGGTTGTTTTCAAGTGATGCCTTATGTATGAACCTTCTCCAAATTCTTATAAATCAAATTGGGACCCTAAAGTGAAAAATCACCCACTTCAAACAATCCAATTGGATATCTACATATCCTACCATACAAGACTTCATAAGGTATCATAGATATCGATGAATGATAGCTATTGTTGTAAGCAAACTCAACCAAAGGCAAGTGCTTATTCCAATTTCCCTTGAAATTAATTATACAATCTCTAAGCATATCCTCAAGGGTTTTAATAGTACGCTCCACTTGGCCATCCACTTTAGGATGAAAAGTGGTGCTTAGCTTCACCGTGGTACCCAACCATTTTTTGCATGACCTCCAAAACCTAGATATGAATTGTGCACCCCTATCGTATATGATGGATAACATAATACCATTGCGACACACAATATCATCTATGAAGATCCTTGCATAATTCTCCGCCGAATATATAGACTTGACGAGAATAAAATAAGTGAATTTGGTCAACCTATCCACAACCACCCATATGGGTCATATTGTTATCATTCCAAGGCGAACCTACAACAAAATTCATATTAATATCTTTCTACTTCCAATTCAAAACTTAGATTTCTTGAAGTAAACCACAAGGATTTTGGTGTTCGTCTTTTACTTATTGGCAATTTGGAAATTTTTCAACAAATTCAACTATGTCCTTCTTCAAGCCTCCCAACCAAAACACTTCTCTAAGTTCATGATACATCTTTGTAGAACCCATATGAATGGAGAAATGGGAACCATGAGCTTCCTCAAGAATCTGATTCCTCAAGACATCTACATTGGGAACACACAACTTTCCTTGATACCTCAAGACACCATGACCCCTAAGGAGAATGACTCATTTAGCTTACCAAGAACCGATTCCTTCAACTCCATTAATGGTTGATCAAGGAGTTTTTTGGACTTCACCTCAACCATCAAAGATGACTTGGAATTATTATGGACCATAAAAACATCATTCAGAGAATCTTCCAATCTAACACCCAATCTATACAACCTATGAACATCTATCACTAGGTCTTTCTTGGCTTCTTGAACATGATATACACTACCCATGGTCTAAGACTTAGAGCATTCTCAACTACATTGGCCTTATCGGGGTGGTAGAGAACACTCATATCGTAATCTTTCAACAATTCCAACCACCTTATTTGTAAGAGATTCTACTCCTTCTGAGTAAACAAATATTGTAGACTCTTGTGGTCGGTATACACATCCACATGGACGCCATACAAACAATGCCTCCATATTTTCAAGGGAAATACCACAGCCGCTAACTCAAGATCATTAGTTGGATAATTTCTCTCATGCACCTTAAGTTGCTTTGAGGCATAGGCTACTACTTTCCTATGTTTCATAAGCACACACCCTAAACTCACTTGGGATGCATCACAATATACCACAAAGCCCTTGGTACCCTCCGGTGAAGTCAACACTGGAGCAGAAGTAAGCCTATCTTTCAAGATATGGAAAATTCTTTCACATGCCTCCGACCACTCAAATTTCCTACTCTTTTTGGTGAAGGTAGTCAACGGAGATGCAATGAACGCAAAACAATCCACAAATCTCTTATAATAAACTGCTAGACCGAAGAAACTCATAATGTCAGTCGGAGTCAATGGTATAGCCCAATTTTTCACCTCCTCAATTTTTCTTGCATCAATTTAAACTCCCTCACTATAGATGATATGACAAAGAATTGCCACCGACCTCAACCAAAACTCACATTTGCTATACTTGGAAAATAGTTGGTTCTCCTTAAGCACTTGTAACACCACCCTCAAGTGATTCATGTGTTCACCCTCATTTTTTGAATATACCAAAATGAAAAATGAATCTAGATAAATTTGAAACACCCTATTCATGAGATCCATAAATGCCACCGGGGCATTATTGATACCAAAGGACATTACTAAGAACTCTTAGTGACCATATCTAGTCTGAAATGCCGTTATTGATTTATCCTCACCTTTCACCCTAAGTTAGTGATACCCCGATCTCAAGTCAATCTTAGAAAAGTAGCTTGCCTCTTGGAGTTGATAAAACAAGTCGCCAATCTAAGGGACACGATAATTATTATTAATAGTATATTTTTGAGTTGACAATAATCAATGCACATTCTAAGGGACCCATCCTTACTCTTTACAAACCAAACCGGAGAACCCCATGGAGAAATACTAGGTCTAATGAAGCCTTTGTGCATTAAATATTTGAGTTGAACATTCAACTCTTTCAATTTAGTCATATCCATGTGATAAGGATAAATTGGAATGGGTTTGGGAGGGATTTAGGAAAGATCATTAGGAAATACCTCCGGAAATTCCTTTATTACGGGGACTAACTCAATGAAAGGAATTTCAGAGTCTAGATCATTGACTCTTAAAATGTGATATCGACACCCTTTTGAGATCATTTTACAAGACTTAAGACAAGATATGACACGACCTATAGGAATAGAATTTCCCCCCTTCCACTATAAAACAGGATCATTTGGAAATTTGAACTTGACAATTCTAGTTCTACAATCAATGGAAGCAAAACAGTCATGCAACCAATCAATCCCAAAAATGACATCGATATCAACCATATCAAGTTCGACTAATTCAACATGAGTAAATTATTGGAAAACATTATAGGAAAATTTCTATATACCCTTTTTACACCCACCGATTAACCTACCGTGGTAGTTACCATGAAAGGTTCTTTTAGAATCTCAGGAAAATTGTCAAACTTTCTAGATATCAAGCGAGTAATAAAAGATAGTGTACCACCCGGATCAAGTAAAGAATATAAATACATAGAGAAAACTTGTAACATACCGGTCACTACATTGGGAGAAATCTGTTGTTCACCCTTGAGGGAAGTGCATAAAAGCGATTCATGTTTGGAGGATGCACATTAGAACCACTAGCTTGCCAGATACCCTCATCTTTCTCCTTCAAATTAGGGAAACTTAAACTTGTGGTAACTCTTACCACACCCAAAGCAATTGTCCATCCCAATGAGGCAATCACCATAATGCTTCTTGCCACAATTTCCACAAGTCGACTTATTGTTTGGTGAGCTAGTACCTCTTCCCTTTGTATACTTATGGTTTTACACTCTATCATCACGAGCCTTGGGAAATTTGGTAGGAACTTGATTAGAGAACTCTTCTTCAACCTAGGATTTTCTTGGACATCAAGCCTATTCTTTAAATAACAACTATCAAAAGACCTTGCCCTCTAGGAATCTTTACTCTTTTTCTTAGCCCTTGTCTCTTCCACTTGTTGAGCATGAACCATGAGATGAGAAATGTTCATATTTTCATGTACCATAGACGAATACATTCTTCTTTGAAGTCATCTGACACTCCTTTCAAAAAGTGGCTCATTTCATCTTTAGGATCTGAAACCAAAGAAGGAGCATACTTTGACAATTTAGTGAATTTTATAGAGTATTCAAGTACACTTATACCTCCTTGACAAATGTTGATGAATTCCACCACTTTGGCTTCCCTCTTCTCCTTAGGAAATAATCTATCAAGAGAATCCTTCTTGAACATTTCCCAAGTCACCGGTCCACCCCTTAATGGCTTATTGTCCGTCCATTTGACATACTAAGTTTGGGCCACACCTTTGAGTTGGTAAGTCTCTAACTGGGCCTTTTCACTAGTAGTCAACCCCATATCATAGAGGATCTTGTAGATTTCATTAATGAACTCATTGGGGTCTTCTTCAACCTTTGACCCATAGAAAGTAGGGGGATTCATTCTAGTGAAATACCTTAGACGAGAGGCTATCGTAGCAACTTGTTCGTTTGCTCGAGGTACAACCTCCTGATTAGCTTGGGCCGTCACGGCTTGAGTCTGAGTAGTGGCATCTTGTGCTTGGGTAGTAATGACTTGGGCCATTTGGAAAAGAGCAGACCTTATGGCCTCATTAGTCAAAGGGAGAGGATTGACCGAGGCTTGGTCATCATTCACATCTTCTTCAAGAGGAGGAACTTGATCACCACAGGGAAGAACTCCCATATTGACAATCTCTTCTTCAAGTCTCCGTGCCGCATTCCTTCGAGTATTCATTGCCTATAATCAAAATAAGATGATTAGATGCAAAAACACATAGAGATGAACTCTAGAGGCACGATATTGGACTTCCAAGAAAGTGAGAGTTTCCTAATGTCACGACCCAAATCGGGGACGCGACTGGCACCCACATTTACCCTCCGATGTGAGCGAACCAACCCATCTAAACCTTAACAATTCAAGATATTTCAACAGAAAATAATGCGGAAGACTTAAACTCATTAATAAAAACAATTCAAAACTATTATTATTATCCCCAAAATCTGGAAGTCATCATCACAAGAACATCTATCCTCAAATTACTAAACTAAAATGTCTAAGAACAAAAATAACTAAAGAGCTAGTCCATGCTGGAAGTTCAAGGCATCAAGACTTGAAGAAGAAGATCCAGTCCAAGCTAGACGCATTAGCTCACCCTGAATTTTCCGAAGGTAGTGAAGACCGGCTCGAATTACTGTTGTGTTGAAGTTGACGGAACGTTTGCTGCATTACACAAATACAAAGAAGAAAACATAAAGGTAGGGGGTCAGTACAACCACAAGTACTGAGTAGATATCATCGGCTAACTCAAAAATAGGGAACAATATATATCAATAATAATGTAAATCAACTATAAACTCAACATGTAGCAACAACAAGTATTATAATCGTCAATAAATACCATCAATTTCATCCATGAGGGCTCAAGCCTCAAAACCACATCATTTGGACATTAAGTTCATTATGTTGGGTATATGTTATCATCTTTCAAGATTCATTATCTTTCTTCCTCTTGTGTCGGTACGTGACACTCCGATCCCCTACCACTATGTGTCGGTACGTGACACTCCGATCCCCTATATGTGTCGGAACGTGACACTCTGATCCCCTATATGTGTCGGAACGTGACACTCCGATCCCCTATATGTGTCGGTACGTGACACTCCGATCCCCTATATGTGTCGGTACGTGACACTCCGATCCCCTATATGTGTCGGTACGTGACACTCCGATCCCCTAATTCTACGTGTCGGTTCGTGACACCCGTCCCACAATTACTATGTGTCGAAACGTGACACTCCGATCCAATAATACTATGTGTCGGAACGTGACACTCCGATCCACTAATACTATGTGTCGGAACGTGACACTCCGATCCACTAATACTATGTGTCGGAACGTGACACTCCGATCCACTAACCTCATTCCATCCGTTCATCAAGCCTTCTCTATACCAAGGCATCATCAATCCCATCACTTTAATTCATCAAGCCTTCTTTTATACCAAGGCATCATCATTGATAACATAGATTAAAGTTTCTTTCAAGATTTGGGATTAGATAGTTTTCATCATGCTTGTCTTATCAAAATCACATAATCATATTCATGCAAGCATACAATTAAGCATATAGCAGGGTTTACAACATCATCAACACATAATATTCACTATTAAGAGTTCACTACGAATATCGTAACATAAACCATAACCTACCTCCACCGAAGAATTGAAATCAACAAGAAATTCCCAAGCTTGTTATTCCTCTTTGCTTCTCCTCTCTCATTTGATTTCCCCTTTCTTTCTCTCTTGTTCTTTCTGTTTTGTTTCCTTATGTTCAAACCCTCTTTCTTTTACCCTAATTAATCATATAATTAGGTGTGAAAAAGGACAATAAACCCCTCTAATTAACTTAAGGTTACCCCTTTTAACCCCTAAGTAATTAGACTTATTAATGTTACCCCTCAATCTTTATAATTAAGGAAAGAATAGTCAAAAACGACCCTTAAAACGTGTGGAGAAATCCTAAACTGCCTGGGATTGCGTGACCTGTGACGGGCCGTCATGCCTGCGACGGTCCGTCACGGTGGTCGTCGCACCTCCCCAGGTTCCCATCGTCACCACGGACACTATGACGGTCCGTCACGCCTGTGACGGTCCGTCCTGCACGTCCGTCATGGCGGTCAGAAACTCGTTTCTCGAACCAAATTCTCAAACGTTGAAGTGTTTTGCAACGGAAACTCACGACGGTTCGTCGTGGATGTGACGGCACGTCCTGCAGGTCCGTCACAATTTACAGAGAGTCGATTTTAATATCCAAATTGAAGAATCCTAAGTGTCCTGGAACGACACTCCCTCGACGGGCCGTCGTGACTACGACGGTCCGTCGTGACACTCGTCGTTCCAGCCAATTTTTCCAGAATTAAAAATCTGTTGCTCAAACGACTAAACAGGTCGTTACAATAGATACCAATTTACCCATCGTTCGTCCCCGAACGATCAAAAGAAGAAAAACAGTGGCGAAAAGGAGTACCTGAATCTGTAAACAGATGTGGGTATTTTTCTTGCATATCTGCCTCCTTCTCCCAAGTAGCCTCTTCAACCGGTCGATTCTTCCATTGCACTTTGATGGATGCAATCTCTCTCGACCTCAGTTTGCGAACTTCTCTATCTAATATAGCAACCGGTTCCTCTTCATAAGTCAAGTTCTCATCCAACAAAACTGAATCCCAACGGATAATGTAGTTTCCATCTCCGTGGTATCTCTTCAACATGGATACATGAAACACCGGATGCACTCCGGACAGCCCTGGCGGCAAGGCTAATTCATAAGCCACCTCCCCTATTCTCTTAAGCACTTCAAATGGTCCAATATACCTTGGACTTAACTTACCCCTTTTTCCGAACCGCATAACCCCTTTCATGGGTGAAACCTTCAACAAGACTTGTTCACCTTCCATGAACTCTAAGTCTCTAACCTTTCGGTCTGCATACTCCTTTTGTCTACTTTGAGCCGCTAAAAGCTTTTCTTGAATAGCTTTTACCTTCTCCATAGAATCTCTCAACAGATCAGTCCCCCAAGGTCTAACTTCAAAGGCATCAAACCAACCAATGGGAGACCTACATCTCCTCCTATACAATGCTTCAAATGGAGCCATGTCGATACTAGAGTGATAACTATTATTGTATGAAAACTCTGCCAAAGGTAAGAAACTATCCCAATGGCCACCAAACTCTATCACACATGCGCGAAGCATATCCTCCAAAACTTGAATCGTTCGCTCAGACTGACCATCGGTCTGAGGATGAAATGCAGTACTAAGGTCCAATCTAGTACCCAATTCAGCATGTAGTGTCCTCCAAAACTTAGAGGTAAACTGCGTACCTCTATCTGATATGATTGAGAGTGGAACTCCATGCAACCGAACGATTTCTGAGATGTAGATCTTGGCTAACTTCTCTGCATTGTAGGTCACCTTGACAGGAATGAAGTGAGCAGACTTAGTTAACCTATCAACAATCACCCAAATAGAGTCATACTTACCCAATGTCTTTGGAAGACCAACCACAAAGTCCATTGCGATTCTCTCCCACTTCCATTCAGGAATGGGCATTCTCTGAAGTGTTCCTCCGGGCCTTTGGTGTTCATACTTTACTTGTTGACAATTTGGACACTTGGCAACAAACTCAACAATATCTCGCTTCATTCTACTCCACCAGAAGTGTTGCTTTAGGTCGCGATACATCTTGGTTGCACCAGGATGTATAGAATATCCGGAACTATGAGCTACTGTAAGAATAGTGGTGATCAAATCATCGATGCGGGGTACACATACTCTTCCCTTGATCCTCAAAACACCTTCCCCATCGATTATTGCTTCCTTAGCCTCTCCTTGCAACACTTTATCTCGAATTCGCCTTAGTTTCTCATCATCAAACTGTTTCCCCTTAATCTGATCAAGAAAAGAGGATTTTGCCTCTACACAAGCTAACAATCCTCCCTTCTCGTTTATTTCTAACCTCATAAGGTCATTAGCCAAAATCTGCACTTCTCTAGCCAATGGGCGTCTAGAAGCTTGCAAATGAGCTAGACTTCCCATGCTTCCGGCCTTTCTACTCAAGGCATCTGCCACAACATTCGCCTTCCCCGGATGATACAAGATAGTGATGTCGTAGTCCTTCAGTAGTTCCATCCATCTCCTCTGTCTCAAGTTCAAGTCTTTCTGAGTGAATACGTACTGTAGGCTACGATGGTCCGTGTAGACTTCACACTTAACCCCATACAAGTAGTGTCTCCATTGCTTTAGTGCAAATACTACCGCGGCCAACTCCAAATCATGGGTCGGATAGTTACGTTCATGCACCTTTAATTGCCTCGAAGCATAAGCGATCACGTTCTTCTCTTGCATTAGTACTGCACCCAAACCCGAATAGGATGCATCACAATAGACAATGAAGTTCTTACCCTCTACCGGCAAGGTAAGGATAGGCGCGGTAGTCAACAAAGTCTTGAGTTTCTGAAAGCTTTCCTCACACTCGTCCGACCATACAAATGGGACGTTTTGCTTAGTCAAGTTCGTCAATTGGGAAGCAATAGAAGAGAATCCCTTGACGAATCGGCGGTAGTAGCTAGCTAACCCAACAAAACTCCGTATTTCTGACACATTAGTGGGTCTTACCCAATTTTTCACTGTTTCAATTTTAGAAGGATCTACCATCACTCCATCCTTAGAAACCACGTGCCCCAAGAAGGACACTGAATCTAGCCAAAACTCACACTTGGAGAATTTCGCATAAAGCTATTTCTTTCTCAACAACTCTAACACCATTTTCAAATGCTCCTCATGTTCCTTCTTACTTTTGGAGTATATCAATATGTCATCAATAAACACAATCACAAAGAGGTCCAAGTATGGCTTGAAAATCCCGTTCATCAAGCTCATGAAGGCAGCAGGGGCATTAGTAAGACCAAACGACATTACCACAAATTCATAATGCCCATACCTAGTTCGAAAAGCAGTCTTTGGAACATCCGTTGCTCGTATTTTCAATTGGTGATAACCGGACCTCAAGTCAATCTTTGAGAAGACACAAGCACCTTGTAACTGATCGAACAAGTCATCAATGCGAGGAATGGGGTACTTGTTCTTAATAGTTACTTTGTTCAACTGTCGGTAATCTATGCACATTCAGAAACTCCCATCCTTCTTCTTCACAAATAGCACCGGAGCACCCCAAAGAGATGCACTTGGTCTAATGAAGCCTTTGCTCAACAACTCTTGAAGTTGTGCCTTTAACTCTCTTAATTCGGCGGGAGCCATTCTATACGGGGGTATAGAAATGGGGCGAGTACCGGGTTCCAAATCAATGCAGAAGTCTATATCCCTATCTGGTGGCATACCGGGAAGATCTGCAGGGAACACATCCAAAAACTCGCAGACTACCGAAACTGACTCAATCGATGGTACTTGAGTAGTGTCATCCTTAAGATGTGCCAAGAAAGCTAGACAACCCTTACTAACCATCTTCTGAGCACGAATAAAGGAGATTATACGCACCGGATTGGAAGTGTAGTCACCCTCCCACACTAACGGATCTGCCCCAGGCTTGGCTAGCGTCACCGTTTTAGCATTACAATCCAAAATCGCAAAATTCGGAGAAAGCCAAGTCATACCCAGAATTACATCAAAGTCACCCATTTCTAAAATAACCAAGTCTACATAAGTGTTGCTCCCCACAAAATTCACCAAACAAGACCTATACACTTTTTCGACTATCACCGACTCACCCACCGGAGTAGAAACACGAATAGGTATGTCAAATAATTCACAATGTAAATTTAGACCATTAGCAAATGAGGAAGATACATATGAAAACGTGGAGCCAGGGTCAAATAATACAGATGCCATGCAATCACAAACCAAGAGATTACCTGTGATAACAGCATCAGACGCCTCCGCTTCAGACCTCCCAGGGAAAGCGTAGCAATGAGCCCCATTATTTGTCTGTCCGTTGCCCCTACCATGTTGTGTAGTAGTGGCTCCGTTTTGACCTTCACCTCTGCCGTTTTGGTGACCGCCATTACCTCGACCACCACGCCCTCCAGAGAAACGGCCTCTACCATGACCACCCCTACCTCTAGCTATTGGGGTTCTGTAACTCTGTTTTGGACAATTCCTCCTAATATGTCCAATCTCCCCACATCCATAGCACTCTCTGGAGTCAGGCATAGGTCTCTCGGAGTAGTGTTGACCGTTCTGAGGCGGACCCCCAACTACAGTCTGTAGTGAAGACTGAATTGGTCGATTTGAGTGACCCCCGGAGTTCTGTCCTCTAGAATAAGAACCATTAAATTCACCTCCCCTTCGAAATCTCTTTGATGTAGACGTGGTGGTGAAGTCATCCGGTTTCACTCCTTCCACCTCAATCACAAAGTCTACCACCTCTTGGAAGGATGTTGCCGTTGCCGCTATCTGTAAGGCTGAAATCCGCAATTCTGACCTCAACCCTTTCACAAAACGGCGGATCCGTTCTTGTGGACTGAAACAAAGTTGGGTGGCATATCTGGATAGTGCGCGAAATTTAGCCTCGTATGCATTAACCGTCATTCTACCTTGCTCCAGACTCAAGAACTCATCCCTCTTTCTATCTCTGAAAGTCCTTGGGATATACTTCTCCATAAACAGGGTAGAGAATGATTCCCAAGTCATAGGTGGTGCCTCTGTTGGTTGACACTCAATATGTGAACGCCACCACATTTTGGCGTTCCCTTGGAACTGATAGCTCACGAACTCGACACCAAACTTCTCTACTATCCCCATCTTATGTAGTAGCTCATGACAATCAACCAGAAAATCATAAGCATCCTCAGATTCTGCACCCTTGAAGACTGGGGGTTTCAATTTCAAGAACTTACTGAAAAGTTCGTGTTGATCGTTTGTCATAATAGGCCCAGTAGTCAGACGTGGAAATGTGCCTATTCCCAATGTTGCATCCATGCGGGGAGCCATAGTAGCCGCATGTCGTATCTCTGAAACCGGAGGTGTTGGTGCAGAAACCACTGGAGGTGCTTGACCCTGATCAGACAACCCGCTAAGATAAGCAAGTACTTGGTTGATCATCTCTGGGGTAGGTTGGGGTGGCATTTCCTCATTCTGCCCTTGTTCAGTTTCCCCTTCCTCACCCTCTCTTACTGCATCCTCAGTCGGTGGAGGAGTCACCGCCCTAGCATATGATGGGCTAGGGGCTCGTCCTCTCCCTCTAGAGGACGTCCTCCCACGACCTCTTCCACGGCCTCTTGCCGTTACTCTTCCTCGAGCCACAGCCCCAGTGGCTGGCTCAGTAGTTTCATGTCTTTCCGTTGTTGCTGCTGGTGCGGTCGTTGCTCTAGTTCTAACCATCTGCGAGATAGAATGAAGATGGTCAGATACCAATTTGTATCACCTAGATACCAATTGGACTCAAGTAGTAGCACGAAAGAAAGAATGAAAGAATGGAATTTTCCTAAAGTCTTATAGCCTCTCAAAGAAAAGTAAAGGCGTCCCCCTACCGTTCTTTAAGACTCTACTAGACCTGTTCTTGTGTGATGAGACCAATGAACCTAATGCTCTGATACCAAGTCTGTCACGACCCAAATCGGGGACGCGACTGGCACCCACATTTACCCTCCGATGTGAGCGAACCAACCCATCTAAACCTTAACAATTCAAGATATTTCAACAGAAAATAATGCGGAAGACTTAAACTCATTAATAAAAACAATTCAAAACTATTATTATTATCCCCAAAATCTGGAAGTCATCATCACAAGAACATCTATCCTCAAATTACTAAACTAAAATGTCTAAGAACAAAAATAACTAAAGAGCTAGTCCATGCCGGAAGTTCAAGGCATCAAGACTTGAAGAAGAAGATCCAGTCCAAGCTAGACGCATTAGCTCACCCTGAATTTTCCGAAGGTAGTGAAGACCGGCTCGAATTACTGTTGTGTTGAAGTTGACGGAACGTTTGCTGCATTACACAAATACAAAGAAGAAAACATAAAGGTAGGGGGTCAGTACAACCACAAGTACTGAGTAGATATCATCGGCTAACTCAAAAATAGGGAACAATATATATCAATAATAATGTAAATCAACTATAAACTCAACATGTAGCAACAACAAGTATTATAATCGTCAATAAATACCATCAATTTCATCCATGAGGGCTCAAGCCTCAAAACCACATCATTTGGAGATTAAGTTCATTATGTTGGGTATATGTTATCATCTTTCAAGATTCATTATCTTTCTTCCTCTTGTGTCGGTACGTGACACTCCGATCCCCTACCACTATGTGTCGGTACGTGACACTCCGATCCCCTATATGTGTCGGAACGTGACACTCCGATCCCCTATATGTGTCGGAACGTGACACTCCGATCCCCTATATGTGTCGGTACGTGACACTCCGATCCCCTATATGTGTCGGTACGTGATACTCCGATCCCCTATATGTGTCGGTACGTGACACTCCGATCCCCTAATTCTACGTGTCGGTTCGTGACACCCGTCCCACAATTACTATGTGTCGGAACGTGACACTCCGATCCACTAATACTATGTGTCGGAATGTGACACTCCGATCCACTAATACTATGTGTCGGAACGTGACACTCCGATCCACTAATACTATGTGTCGGAACGTGACACTCCGATCCACTAACCTCATTCCATCCGTTCATCAAGCCTTCTCTATACCAAGGCATCATCAATCCCATCACTTTAATTCATCAAGCCTTCTTTTATACCAAGGCATCATCATTGATAACATAGATTAAAGTTTCTTTCAAGATTTGGGATTAGATAGTTTTCATCATGCTTGTCTTATCAAAATCACATAATCATATTCATGCAAGCATACAATTAAGCATATAGCAGGGTTTACAACATCATCAACACATAATATTAACTATTAAGAGTTCACTACGAATATCGTAACAAAAACCATAACCTACCTCCACCGAAGAATTGAAATCAACAAGAAATTCCCAAGCTTGTTATTCCTCTTTGCTTCTCCTCTCTCGTTTGATTTCCCCTTTCTTTCTCTCTTGTTCTTTCTGTTTTGTTTCCTTATGTTCAAACCCTCTTTCTTTTACCCTAATTAATCATATAATTAGGTGTGAAAAAGGACAATAAACCCCTCTAATTAACTTAAGGTTACCCCTTTTAACCCCTAAGTAATTAGACTTATTAATGTTACCCCTCAATCTTTATAATTAAGGAAAGAATAGTCAAAAACGACCCTTAAAACGTGTGGAGAAATCCTAAACTGCCTGGGATTGCGTGACCTGTGACGGGCCGTCGTGCCTGCGACGGTCCGTCACGGTGGTCGTCGCACCTCCCCAGGTTCCCATCGTCACCACGGACACTATGACGGTCCGTCACGCCTGTGACGGTCCGTCCTGCACGTCCGTCATGGCGGTCAGAAACTCGTTTCTCGAACCAAATTCTCAAACGTTGAAGTGTTTTGCAACGGAAACTCACGACGGTTCGTCGTGGATGTGACGGCACGTCCTGCAGGTCCGTCACAATTTACAGAGAGTCGATTTTAATATCCAAATTGAAGAATCCTAAGTGTCCTGGAACGACACTCCCTCGACGGGCCGTCGTGACTACGACGGTCCGTCGTGACACTCGTCGTTCCAGCCAATTTTTCCAGAATTAAAAATCTGCTGCTCAAACGACTAAACAGGTCGTTACACCTAAGCATCATATAGATTCCTATCCACAAGTGTGGCGCGCTTCACTGTTAGGAGTGAATATATATAGACGTGATTTAGAGAGACATCAACTCAAAGGTATTAAACCTCATGCTCTGACACTAAGTTTTTCACATCAAGGGAGCACCCCCTAGATGTAACTGGCGTATTCGTCCTCTCTGAGGACTAACACTAGCCTCTTAGCTTACATCATTACATTCATAGGTCAAAATGCAAAAAAATTAAAAAACTTTTATTACTTCTACGTGGAGGTTTACATAGATTTCTACATACAAGTTATATCTAGTATAAATATATCCTTCGTATAGGAAGATTACTTAGTCTTATACTTTTTTTGCACATAGATATATAGGATATAACATAGACTCAAAAGCATGTCTCATCTCATAACCATCTAACAAGAGTATATCAATTTGGGCCTAGGCTATACATTAATACAAAAAGACCAGATATAGGTCATACAATGTTTAATATCCAAATGAAAAGGAAAGAACGTAAGAGTCTTAATACTAAAACAAAGTCATAGCTTTAATAGTTGCATTGCCTTCGGAAAGTGAGAACTTACCCAACTTGGATGATTAAGAATTCCAAGTCTTCTTCAAAGACGTCTCCTAGAAGCCCGTAAACAACCAGAACCTAAAATGTTGCGGAAAAGGAAGGAATGGGGTAAGTACACCACTTGTATTAAGTATAAGACCTTATGCACACATATCATGAAAACATCGTAAAAAGGGACCTTGCATGAAAACATGCTAATTTACCCTTTGAAAACCTTTTGCACATTCAAGAAGACCATACAAATCAAAAAGACATATTCCTTAAGTCATAGGCATGTACGTCACAAGACCGATAAAGCAAATCATAGTCAAGTTAATTAACATATCAACATACTTGCATATATAATCAAGATCACACTAGTAATCAAGTTATAACTTCAACAAGTATGAATAAGAGTAAATTTTAATTTAACCAAAGCAAGATAATTACCCATGAACCCTTATTAAGTCAGCAAGTGCAATGACCAAGCAAATCCCCATAACCTTACTCAATCAAGTAAACCCACCAATAACCATGACTAACATCAAACTTCACATAGCATGTCATTAAGTTCACATATAAAATCCTTTAGCAATGAAGACCAACACATATTCATATGTGAACCTAATAATCATATAGCACAAAAAATATGGGAGATCATCATATACATATCATGTACCAATATAAGCATATACATACATATTAACAACCTTCTAAAGTTCCGTTCAAGGCTAACCAGTGCAAGACATAGGTAGTGCCCCATGCCCCTACCTAGGCTAAGTCAAACCTCTTAGGTCCCTTTAGTTGGGTTGTACTTCATTTTAGTTTAGGAAACACTTGCTTTAACCAACATAGACCAAAGATGCAAGTGTGGAATCCGGTGTTGTAAAACCTTACACCGATGGAAGGTGGTCTACCGGCCAAAGTAAAACCAAACATAAAGTAGCTTTCTAGGTTTATCCACTAGTTAGTCTTCCTTGGGGAAACATAGTTCAAGAACTAAGAGATAGGTATAATCCCTTTACATACCACTTGGCAATTGTGGCCTCCACTTATGGGAATCCAATAGATGAGTATCCCTAATTGGGGAGTCAACACCACATGTGGAACTATAGGGTGAATCTTCCTCTATGGAAAGTCATAACCTCCCATTGTCAAGTTCATCGTTGCTAAGCTAAGTCCCTTTTGAAATATCATTATTAATCATCACGACTTAATATATTTCATAGGGTATAATCCTTGTATAATCATCATTATCATATCTCAATAATAATTTCATGAGTATTGTCCTTTTATTACAATTCATATTGGTGAGGTTAGCACATTAACATATTCACATGATGATAAGGCACATTGGTAAATCATCACCATCCTTATAAGATTTGCATACTAGAAAATACCTCACAATTAATAGTCATGAATTTTCAATTCAACATCATACCAACCTTATGAATCCTAATACAATACATACTCCAATACAACATCATGACTTAATCATAATTAACCATAACTGAAGTAAAGAATAGGGATCACAAGACTTACCAAGTCTCCTTCATAATCCATCATCAAAATCTTACCATCAACCCTTAACTCAATTCATTTAGGGTGTAGTTTTATCATAAAGCAATAACCAACATACTAACAAGGCTAATTGAGTCACTACATCAGAATTCATCACTAGTTCATAGCTTAGGACAAGAGATATAGGTCAAAGTCATCATCTAGGTCAATCACTTAAAAACTAGAATGATAGGAAAATAATTCACCCTATTTTAGTCATGGTTGATACAATAACATCATATAGTAGCAATTCAACGAATAAACAAGTAAGTTGAACCAACATTACACAATTCATATCAAGATCATAACCAAGGGTTAAGGGGGTAAAGGTCATCTTCTAAAAACTAGACCAATCCAATAAGATATATCATAATTTAGTTATAATACATGTTAATATATTTATAATATCCAAAATAAATCATACACAAATCAGTTTACGATATCAATTCCGTATTGGATGCGAACCCACTTGAATACCCAACTTTTGAAATCAATCTGATGGAACCCGTTGAGGAAAGAGGTCTCAAAGGTGAAAGGAATCCCATACATTACTAATTGATTAACATTGATGGAGAAAATTGACCCTTTGCAGACCTTAAACCCTTCCCTGTCTTGGTCTTCAATGGAGTTCTTCAACTACAGGGAGAAAGAAGAGAACAGGAAGATAGTTTGAGTTTGTGAATAATAAGACCTTAGGTTAGTCTAATTTAGGCTAGGGATTTATATAGGTTGTTAACTAAGTTAATTGCACCTCCCTTAACCCCTTATTAACCTCCTAACAAAGACAACTAATTAAATGAACTAAATAAAAACGTGCAGTAAAACACAGTACTCACAGACGAGACCACGATAGACAAATCGTTGGTCGATCGACGACCACTGCTCCCTCCTTTTTGGACATACATTGCTAAATTCACAGAGTTTCAAAATGAACCTTTGGACAAATTTACTAAGTGTCCTTCGACGGCCATCGACGCCCCGTCAATGGCACTCGTCTATGCACACTGCCTTGGGCAGTCCTTTGACCCCAAAATGCAAGGGTCTTCCTCAAGGGCTTTTGGTTGGTCCTTGGGAAGTTGTGCCCAGACGTTTTCACTATGAACTAACTCTAATACGTGTTAAACACCCTTCCATTAATTTTCATAATTTTCTGACTCGTAAAATCTAGTCAATAGGCTAAGGTACGCTAGTACCTCATTGAATTAGTTTTCGGACATCATGAACGTCATTGGAGTTTTGGTTTCTAGACCTCCTACATAACTTATATTCATTAAAATAGATCTTAATATAGTGTCTTAACATTATAACACATATGTTTGGCTCTAGATCACGTCTTAGATTTTTGAAATGTTACATTTATGATAAGGCACATTTGTAAGTTATCACCATCCATATAACATTTAAATCTTAGCCAACACCTCACAAACCATAGTTAAGATATTTAAATTCAACATCATTCCAACCCTATCAATCTTAATATAAGGTATAATTCAATACAACATCATCACTTAATCACACGTAACCATAATTTAATTAAAGAATAGAGATCACAAGACATACTTAATCTCCTTCACAATGCCATCATCAAGGTCTTACCATCAACCCTCAACTCAACCAAACAACGGGTTTAATATTATCACACAATAGTAACCAACATAATGACAAGGCCAATTGAATCATTATACCACAACTCATCACTAGTTCATAGCCTAGAATTAGAGACTTAGATCAAGTTCATAATCTACTTCACAATCTAGGTCAATTTCTCAAGAACTAGCATGTTAGGACTACAATTCATCTCAATCTATTCATAAATTGTCACAAAAATATCGTAGGATAGTAATTCAGACATTAACCAAGCCAATTACATCAATACTAGATAATTCAATTCAAAATCACAACCTAGGGTTAAGGGGAAATGGTCATCTTTTACTAACTAGACCAATCCATCAATAAGTAGTGTAATACAATCATAATTCATCATAATATAATAAATACAATCAAAATAAACCATAAACAAATCAAATTGAAAGCTCAATTTCGAGATTGAAAGAGACCTACATGAAAATTCATATATGAATCCTTTGGGAAAAGAGGTCCAAAAGGTGAAAGGAATACCATACCTTGTTTATTGATGAAGTTTGACGGAGGAAATTTTATTTTTATAAGCCCTATAACCTCTTGACCTTAAATTCTATGGTGTTCTTCAACTTGGGAGAGAGAAAGAAGAGAGAAAGAGGAGCTATTTGGGTTTAGAAATTATGAGGGTTTAGATTAGTTTAATTAGGTTAGGGTCTTTATGTAGGTCATTCACTAACTTAATTAGATCTCCCTTAACCCATAAATAATTAACTACAAATTTAATTAATTAATTTTACTCACTTATAATCGTTTTGCAAAAATAGTTCATCACAGACGACTCCCCGTCCACGCCCCGTTTGTATATCCACGACCATAGGACCCTCCGTCCTGTTGGTCCATCGTTTTGGTAAGAGACTAGGTAAAATATAGTCTTTGAAAAATGTTCTAAGTGTCCATCAATGGAGGGAATTGACGCCCCATCGTTTGGACCACGATCCGTTGGTGGCAAGTCGTTTGTGGACACTGCCTTAGGCAGCGTTCGACACAAATGCAAGGGTCCTCCTCAAGGGCCCTTGATTGGTCCTTTTGGAGTCGTACCCAAAAGTTTCACCTATAAATTAAATCTAATACAAGTTAGACTCCCTTTCACAAAAATTCATTATTTTCCAACTCTTAAAACTTACTCAAATAGGCTAAGGCACACTAGAACCTCATTAAACTAGTTAACGGACGTCACGGAATGTCTGTGACGTATTAATTCCTAAACTTCCTAAATGCCATATATTCATTATATTTGGCCTTAAAATAGTGTATAAACCTTTTGACACGTATGTTAGGCTCTAGAGCACATATTAGATTATCCCCTCCTTAGAAACATTCGTCCCCGAATGACACTAAAATTTTGAAAAACAAAGGAATAGACTCAAGACTAGCATCCCAACCAACAAAACATATAAAATCATGATTCACAATCAAAATCAACATAACCTCATGGTCTTTATCACATAGCAATTCAAAACATCATTTTCTTCAACTCATAAGAGTTCCAACATTCATTTCATGCTTATTCACTATGCCAAGACTTTCTTAAACACAGATAAACATGATTGGTACGATTAATGAAGGAATAATATACCAATATACACAACATAAACTCAAAACAAGAAGGATTGCAAAATTTTCAAGTCTATAGGCATACTTTATTGTAACTAGAACATTTTTGCAAAACGTCACCAAAAATCAAAGCTACTTCAAATTTAGTCATTATTTTCATTATTAGTAGGAATAACTAACCTTAGTTATCAAATAGATGAGGGTAACAAGAATTCATGCCAGCCCCGGCCTCCCATGTTGCACCCTCAACTAGGTGATTCTTCCGTAACATCTTTAGTGAAGCAACCTTTTTGTTACCTTAACTTATTTACTTGCCTATCAAGGATTTGAACCGTAACCTCCTCATAAGAGAGTTTCTCCTATACACCAATACCCTCAATAGGAAGAATGGACTCGGGATCACCGATATACTTCTTAAGCATAGAAACATGGAATACCGGATGATCAAAGCCAATTCACTAGACAATTTTAACTCATATGCCACCTTACCAATAATTTTGCAAGATTTTATACGGTCCCATATAACGAGGACTCAACTTACCTTTCTTTAAAATCCCACCACCCCTTTCATACGCAAAATTTGTAGATACACTTTATCTCCTCCTTATAACTCTAATTCTCTTCTTCTATGGTCGGCATAAGACTTTTGCTGGCTATAGGTTGTTTCCAAGCAATTACTTATCATATGAACCTTATCCAAAGTCTTATAAATCAAATTGGTACCCAAAAGTTAAAACTCACTCATTTCAAACCATCTAATTTGGAGATCTACATCTCCTACCGTACAAGGCTTCATAAGGAGACATAGATATAGATGAATGGTAGCTATTGTTTAAAGCAAAGTAAACCAAAGGCTACTGATTATACCAATTTCTCTTGAAATCAATTATATAATCTCTAAACATATACTCGAGTTTTCGACTAGTACGCTATGCTTTACCGTCCATTTGAGGATGAAAAGCGGTGCTTAACTTCACCTTGGTACCCAACCCTTTTTTAATGACCTCCATAACCTAGATGTGAATTTTGCGCCCCTGTTCGATATGATGGATAACAGAATGCCATGGAGACACACAATCTCATCTATGAAGATCCTTGCATAATCCTCTGTCGAGTAAGTACACTTTACGGGAATAAAGCGAGCAAATTTGGTCAACCTATCCACAACTACCTATATGGAGTCATATTGATTTTGTGTCCGAGGCAAACCTACCACAAAATTCACATTGATGTCTTCCCACATCCAAGTAGGAACTTGGATTTCTTGGAGTAAACCACCCGGCTTTTGGTGTTGGGCTTTTACTTATTGGCAATTTGGACATTTTGCAACAAATTCCACTATGTCCTTCTTCAAGCCTTCACACCAAAACACTATGCTAAGGTCATGGTTCATCTTTGTAGAAACTGGATGAATGGAGTAACGGTACCCATGAGCTTCCTCAAGAATCCGGTACTGCAAACCATCTATATTGGGAATACACAACCTTCCTCGATACCTCAAGACACCATCCCCCCTAAGGAGAATGACTCATTAAGCTTACCAAGAACAGAATCCGTCAATGTTTGATCAAGGTGTTGTTTGGACTTCACCTCAACCACCAAATATGACTTAGATTTATAATGGACCATAAAACCACGATTGGGAGAATCTTCCAATCTAACACACAATCTAGATAACCTATGAACATCATTCACTAGGTCTTTCTTTGCGTCCTCTACATGAGATAAATTACCCATGGCCATACGACTTAGAGCATCCGCAACCACATTGTCCTTGCAGGGATGGTAGAGAGCAATCATGTCGTAATCTTTCAAAAATTCCAACCACCTTCTTTGTAAGAGATTCAACTCCTTTTAATTAAACACACATTGTAGATTTTTTTGGTCGGTATACACATAAACATGGACACCATACAAGTAATGTCTCCATATTTTCAAGTCAAATTCCATAGCCGCTAACTCAAGATCATGAGTTGTGTAGTTAGTCTCGTGCACCTTACGTTGTCTAGAGGCATAGGATATTACTTTCCTATGTCGCATAAGCACACACCCAAATGCCACACGGTATGCACTACAATATACAACGAAGCCCTTGGTACCCTCCAGTAAGGTCAACACAGGAGCGAAAGTAAGCCTATCTTTAAATATTTGGAAAATTCTCTCACATGATTCCTGTAACAACCCTAAAAATGGATATGCTAACTAATGCTTAATGTGTCTAGAATGCCTACAATTAGACCAGTTCACACGGATTGATGTGCATAAAACCAGACCTCTGAACCCTTGCAACATCCAAGCCAACTAACTTGGGGAGTTGGTTTTTCTAGTAAAGTTTGGGTCCAGCCATGTAGGGCTCCCAAATAAGAAGATTTACTAGGATGAGTCTCTAACGGACTTAAAAAGGGGAAATCTTAAGATAAGGGGGTTTAGGGGTAAAATGGTCTTTTTCTTTGGTAAGGGTAGTATCATAATTACCCTAAATATGTAACTAATTATTTCATTAATAAGGTGGAGGGGAATTTTTGGGTAGAAAGGGACGATATTGCCCATTGAGCAAAATCTTGCTCCACCCGGGTTCGAACCTAGGTGGAAGCAACAATTTAACTTGATTACATATATTGGTGAATTAATTTAATTAATTAATATTTAAATTCTGATTTAAGAAAAAACAAAATAAGACTATTATTAATTAATTAATTAATTAATGGGGCGGTTTGGGTCGGGTCGACCTGGAGGGACCCATTTTCGTGATAAGGACGTCACAAGTTTGAACCTCGACGAAAGCAACATTTATGTGGTTTTAATTGAGGTTTATAATCTAATTTTGTAAGGGCATTATCGTTATTTCACTAAACTAATAAATCATATTTTCAAAGTTTAAAAGAGTTTTAGTTGACTAAGTCTAAATTACTTCACCTAATCCTAAGCCACTCACCTTTTTCACATTTATCTCTCTGTACTTCACATCTATCTATCTCTAATTTCACACTTTCTTTCTGCCTTCCAAATGTGAGAAAAAAAATCAGAAAATAGAAGTTCTTCACAATTTAAGAACTTGCACGCAAAACACAAACGAGAAAGCAATCAAAACACGTTAAGAAAAATGTAAAATGCTAGTCGGGTAAGGTGTGAGTTTCTTGATTGGACGTGAATTTAGGGAAGTTTTGGACAGCATGTTCAAGTGCTGAACAACGTTAAAATCAGGTACGGGTTTTTTAGTCATGGTCCCTTTCCCAAGAGACCCTTAAGACTCAGATAATTATATTTTAAAACTGGGATTATTCCCCATTACATGTTCCCTATCACTAGCTCCTATCACTGATTTTAGGTTGGTATGTTTGCTGGTAGATTAGGTATGGAGTGTGGATTTCGTAATAATGTGTTCATGATTATTAAGAATTGTTTGAACGATGAAGTATGTTTGCCGAAATTTCATGAAAAATGTATGTGCAATACGTGACATGATTTTCGGTATTAAGCCTTAAAATGATATGTTTTTATGGTTGAATTTTATGTGCGAATGTGTGTGTATATCATGAGGAAAAGTGGTGTAATGTTACTGGATTTAATGGTTATTCTTGGTTGAATATAATCATAAAAATATTACACTTAAATATGCTCCAAATGATCCACGAAATGCCTTAAGAATTAATGTATTAACGATAAAAAAAGAAGCTGAAAATAGTGAACAAATTTCCAGCATTTGGTAGGTTTGGTTCGGCCAAACAAAGTGGTACAAAATGCAATGAAAAATGAATGTAAAATAAGTGAGATCACTAATGATTGAAACTAAAACACCATTACATGAAAGCTACAAAAAAAATCAACAAATGATTTAGAGGAAAATGGCTTGGAAGAGATCAAATTTCCAGCTTGCTGGAAATTTGGAGTCTCGGTCATGTATGAGGAAAATTAGTATGTTTTAAAAAAAATTTAAATGTGAGGTCATTAGTGATTAAACCCATGACTTCACCAAATGAAAATTACATAAAAATTTCATGAGAAAAATGAAAGGAAAAATAGATGTGGTGAGTGGGGATTGAACCCACAACCTCTTGAATGTATGAGAGAGTTAAGAGAAAAATAAAGGAGAAAATAAATGTGGAGAGTAGGGGATTGAACCCACAACCTCTTGGATATGTGAGAAAGTTTAGAGATAAATTAAACGAAAAACTAATGAGATTTTAGGGGATTGAACCCACAACCTTATTGTCTCAAAATGAAAAAGGAGAGGAGAACAAGAAATAAATATTATGGGGTTGATGGGAATCAACCTAAGTCTCCCAAATATAAAAAAACAATTATCAAGTTTAAAATAAGATTAAGTATTGTTCAATGGATTCAAAATCGGGTTCCCTTTCCCAATTCCGTATTGACACATAAGTCATAAATAAATAAATATTTAACGAATATTTACTTTAAAGATCGAAATCAATATATTGGCATATCTACAAGATGCATAAGTCTTGTACCATATAATCTTGGGTAAACATGAATACTTAGACAAACTATGAATGAAGCCTCATGGCTTGTATGTGTGGACTCATAAGTCTAGCATACGTTTAGAAGTAAGTGAGCCTAAGATGTATGTGATAAAATGATGTAACCCTAGAAGGGTTAAGTAAGAGTGTGAAACACACTAGATGCCCAAGTCCATTGACATATGATGAAATGAACATTCACGTGAAGGGGTGAGTAATTATGAAAAGAAAATGTGTTAAAGTTAATGAATGAGGTGACAATATGATAAGAGGCTAATATGAAAGATGAGATCAATCTCAAATGAGCCTAAGTAAAATGTTACCAAAACGTACTCACCTATGAGAGTGCAAAGCTACTGAAAAGACCAGTCTCTATGAACACTCTAATGAAAGTATTGAAGTTAATGCATACTTAATACTAATGATGAGATGAGAAATCATCTAATGAGCTATGATTTCCTCATGCTAGAAGCCAGCTTCCATGATGTATGAGTTGAATGTAATGGAACTTTATACTGAGCACCGATAGGCTAGCTATGAGTGATGATGCCTTCCTTAGGGAAAGGCAGAAGTTCACGTCTGTCTCATGAGATGATATTGTCCATCATGCCGGGGATGGGTCTCCTTATATCTCCTAGTCATTGAACTTATGCTGCAAATATAGGGATCTAGCAGGGTTCAATTCTGTATATACGCTAGAATGTTTTGGTTCACTTTGGTCGGTGATTCCACCTCTTTCGGTGTGGGGATTACGCACTAGATTTCATGATGCTCACATGATATATGTCGGTTAAGGTTAAAATTCCCAAAGAAAGAATGAGGTCAGCCTCAAATGATGCACATAATGAAATGAACGATACCAAAGGTTTTAGCATGGGATAATCAAGAGGTGAGCTAGACTTAAGTAATAACACTAGGTTATTCTTTTTCATTGCACAACGAACCCTATAAGAGTCTTAAACTACAACCTAGGAATGACTGGTGGCTGCACTAGTTGATGAAAGAATGAAAATGAAGTACGTATGAATGAATGAAGAAGACTCTCTGTTTGTTAAAGAAAGCTCCCTAGTTGAGGTCCCATATGTTGAACCCTCATTTTGGGAAGTCCTAATGTCAAGTCCATGATTTCAAGGTCTCGTGTCATATGAAAGAATGATATGAACTATGTGATATGATATGTGTAATATGTTTTGTGCAGTTTGCAAAATGATAAGTATGATGATGCATGTTACTCTCATGACATGACTTTCCTAATTCAAAATTGGCATGTCCACTAACTTGACTTTCCATAATTCATATCGAAAGTAAAGAACTCTTCTTAATCATGCATGTCCTTGGTGTGTGCTTGCATATACCCATACTTAATAGAAGTGTTTACTAATCACATACAACTCAACATTTTTAGGTGCAGGCACAGGTTGGCGTTAGACCTTACAAGTCGACGCTGAAGCTATTCGGACGTGGAGCATTCATCTGAATTTGGTAGGCCCTCATGCTTTTGAGGACTATTGCCATTATATTCTAGATGAGATATAGGTTTGAGTTAGTAGAGTATGTTCCACTAGCATTTCTTTCTCATCTTATTTCAGACATTGTATTGGTACCATTTTGGCAAGTATACACTTAATGAAGTATGGAACTATTTCTTTCATTTGATGATGTTAATATTAGATTGTTGATTGTGAACATTTATGAGTTTATTTATAATATCTTATATTAATGTTAAGTAACAAAAAGTTCAAATTTTCCGCTAAAATTAACCTAGATGAATTAACGATGACGTATGTAGGCTTGTCTTCGACCTTTGAGAGGTCAATGATGCCGGTCTCGTTGGGGTCTAGACTTTAGTCGTGACACTTCCGACTACTCAAATTTCATACTCTTTTGGGTCAAAGTAGTCAAGGGAGATCCAGTAGACACAAAACTATCGATAAACATATAATAACCCGCTAGATTTAAGAAACTCCTAATGTCATTCGGAGTCAATGGTCTCACCACCTCGGTTTTCCTTGGATAAACCTCAACTCCCTAACTGGAGATGATATGACCAAGAAACACCACCGACCTTAACAAACACTCACATTTTCTATACTTGGAAAATAGTTGGTTCTCCTTAAGTACTTGGAACACCACCCAAGATGTCGTTAATGAAGACAATGACAAATGAATCTAGGTAACTTTGAGACACCTTATTCATGTGATCCACAAATGCCTCCGGGGCATTAGTGAGACCAAAGGACATTAGTAAGAGCTTATAGTGACCATATATAGTCCGAATTGCCATTTTAGGTATATCCTCACCTCTAACTTTCAGTTGGTGATACCCCGATCTCAAGTCATTCTTAGAAAAGTAGCTTGCCCCTTGGAGTTGATAAAAAAGTCTTCAATCCGAGGGAGAGGATACTTGTTCTGAATAGTGACTTTATTGAGTTGGTGATAATTGATGCACATTCTAAGGGACCCATCCTTCTTCTTTACAAACAAAAACGGACACTCCATGGAGAAATACTAGGTCTAATGAAGCCTTTGTCTAGTAAATCTTTGAGTTGAGCCTTCAACTCTTTCAATTTGGTCTGAGACATCCGATAAGGAGGAATTAAAATGGGATTAGTATCCAGTAGAAAGTCAACACCCAAATCAATTTCCCGTTCGGGAGGGATTCGTGGAAGATCATGGGGAAAGACCTCCGGAAATTCCCTAACTACGAGGACTAACTCAATGGGAGGATTTTTGGAGTCTATATATTTGACTCTTTCAATGTGATATAGACACCCCTTTGAGATCATTTTACAAGCCTTAAGACAAGAGATGATACGACCTCTAGGAATAGAATTTCCCCCCTTCCAATCTAAAACGGGTTCATTTGGAAATTTAAACTTGAAAATTCTAGTTATACAATCAATAGAAGCATAACTATCATGGAACCAATCCATCCCCAAGATGACATCGAAATCGACCAAATCAAGTTCTACTAATTCGACATGAATAACTCTATTGGATAACATTATAGAACAATTTCTATATACCCTCTCTACAACCACCGACTCACCTACCGAGTAGTTGCCATGAAAGATTCATTTAGAATATCAAGAAAAATATCAAACTTTCTAGTTATTAAGGGAGTAACAAAATATAGTGTAGCACCCGAATAAAGTATAACATATACATCAATAGAGAAGACTTGTAACATACCGATGACCACATTGGTAGAACTTTCTTGTTCACCCCTTTAGCGAAGTACATAAAAGTGATTCTTCTTTGGAGGATCCAGATTAGAACTACTAGCATTAGTATGCCTGCTACCTTTTTCTTGCGCCTTCATATTTGGGCAATCCCTAACCTAGTGTCCACTCTTGCCCCACTTCCCACAAGTTGGCTTCCTGTTTTGTGAGATAGTAGCTATTCCCTTTTGAGAATTAGGGTTTGACACCCTATCGCAACGGGCCTTGGGGAATTTGGAAGGAACTTGATTAGAGGTCCTCTTCTTGAACCTAGGATAGTATTGGATTTAAAGCCTACCCTTTGAAGAACCACCTTCAAAAGACCTTGCCCTCTTGACATCCCTACTCTTCCTTTTAAACCTTGTCTGTTCCACCTGTTGAGCATGAACCATGAGATGAAAAATGTTCATATTATCATGTAGCATAGCCAAACTACATTGCTCCTTCAAGTCATCCGACACGCCCATCACAAAGCAACTCATTTCATCTCTAGGATTGGAAACCATAGAAGGAGCATACTTTGATAATTTAGTGAATTTCAAAGAGTAGTCAAGTACGCTCTTACCTCCTTGACGAAAATTGATGAATTCCTCCACTTTGGATTCCCTCTTCTCCTTAGGAAAGAACCAATCAATAAAAGCCTTCTTGAAAATCTCCCAAGTCACTAATCCACCTCTTAAATGACTATTATCTCTCCATTTAACATACAAAGTTTGCACAACATCTTTGAGTTGATAAGTGGCTAACTCGGCCTTCTTAGTAGTAGTCAACCCCATGTCATAGAGTATCTTGTAGGTTTCATAAATGAACTATTGGGGGTCTTCCTCAACTTTTGACCCATATAAAGTAGGGGGATTCATACTTGTGAAATCCTTCAAACGGGAGGCCATGGTGCCAACATGTTGGTTTATGTGGAGTACAACATCCTGATTAGCTTGGGCCATCATGGCTTGAGCTTGAGTAGTGATCGCTTGGGCCATTTGGAGAAAGGCATTCATTGCGTCACCATCCGTCAAAGAAGGAGGATTGATCATAGCTTGGTCATCATTAGCAACTTCTTCAAGTGGTGGGACTTGATTGACTCGAGGAGGAGATCCCGCATTGTCAGTTTCTTCATTAAGTATTCACTTCCAGTATTCATTGCCTATATGTACAATAAAAGGATTAGATACAAAGGGCATATAGGTTCAAGACTCTCGAGGCACGACATCGTATTTCCAAGAAAAGGAGAGTTTCCTTAGCATCTTATAATTTCCGATTCATAAGTGTAGTGCGCTTCACAATTATGAACAATAATCTATGTATACGTGGTTAAGTGAGACGTCGACTCTAAAGATATTCAACCTCATGCTCTGATACCAAGTTTTTCACATCCGGGGAGCACCCCCTAGACTTAACCGACGTCGTCGTCCTCATTGAGGACTAAGACTAGCCTCTTAGCTTAAATCATTACATTTATAAGTTAAAATGTGGAAAATAAACTTTTATTCTATCTATCAAGAGGTTTACAAAGACCTCTTTCATACACATAATATATATATATATATATATATATATATATATATATATATATATATATATATATATAATATATATATATATATATATATATATATATATATATATATATATATAATATATATTATATATATATTATATATATATATTCATATCGAGTATACATATACCCTTCATATAAGAAGATTACTTAGTCTTCTACTTTTATTATACACTATATATATATATATAAGATATAACATAGTCTTAAAATCGGATGTCTCATCTCATAACCATCTAAACAAGAGTATAACAATTGGGCATAAAACATACAACAATACAATAAAACCCACATATATGCTATACAATCTTAAGTACTCAAATTAAAGGGAATGAACATATTGTCTTTATGACTAATCAATATCCAAATCAAGAAAATGGTATTGTCCTCGAAGTAGTGAGGACCTAATCAACTTGCAGGATGAGAATCCAAGTCTTCCTTCAAATGTCATCAACGGCCTTAAACGACCGAAACCTAAAATGTTGGGGAAAAGGGACAAAATGGGGTTATCACATCACTTGTACTAAGTATGAGACCATATGAACACACAACATAAAATCATCCTAAAAAGAGACATTTTATTAAAGTATGAAATTTACTTTAGAAAGCCTTATGAGCATTCAAGAAAATCATACAAATCAATAAGACATATTCATTAAGTCAAGATCATGTACATCATAAGACCAACAATACTAAGTCTAGTCAAGACAACATGCATATCACATAATTGAGCACATAGTCAAGACAACTCTATCATCAAGTTATAATATCAAATATCATCGATAAGAGTTCATAACATCATAACCAAAGCAAGACCATTACTCATGAACCATCATTAAGTAAACTAGGGCAATGACTAAGCAAAACCCCATAACCTTACTCAATAAAGTAAACCCAACAAGAACCATAATCAAAGTTCAAGTTCACATAGCATATCATTAAGAGTACGTAGCATCATACTTTAGCAATAGAGACCAAACACATATTCATAAGTGAAACCAATCATAATATTGTATCATTTATATTTATAAGCATATACATACATAATACCATCCTCCTAAGACTTCCCTCAGGGATAATTAGTGCAATGTTTAGTTAGAGCCTCATACCCCTACCTATACTAACCTAAACCCATTAGGTCATCCTAGTTAGAGTCCATTCGTTTAGTTAATTTTACCTTTTGGTAATATCATGCCTTAACCAACATAGACAATATGAGCTACTATGGAATGTAACCCTACACCGAAGGAAGGTAGACTACTTGACAAGGTAGTACCAAAGCATAAACATAGCATCTAGGTGAATCCACTAGCTAGTATTACTATTGGGGCAACATAGTTCAAGAATTAAGAGATAAAGTTGGGACCCTTGTTATAATACATGCATTGTAGTCTCCAATATCATGAGTACATTAGTGATCCTTCCTATGAGGGAAGGGACACTCCTCACTCTAGTTCACTCGGTGCAAGCTAGAGTCCTTTTTGAGATGTCTCTAATGCCTTTATTAATCATCATAACATAATGTAGGTCATAGGGTCTATCCATTATATCATCATCCTAATAATAGGTCAATAAGAATTGCATTAGTATTTTTATTTTATTACAATTCATACAAGTGAGGTTAGCACAATTACATAGTCACATCATAATAAGGAACATTGGTAAGTTATCACCATCCTTATAACATTTACATCTTAGCCAACAACTCACAATCCATAGTTCAAGACATTTAAATTCAACATCATACAAACCCTATAATATTAATATAAGGCATACTTCAATAAAACATCATCACTTAATCACAACTAATTATAATTGAAGTAAAGAATAGAGATCAATAGACTTACTCAATCTCCTTCACAATACCATCATTAAGGTCTTACCATCAACAATCCAATTCAAACCAAAAATGGTATACTATAATCACACAATAGTAACCAACATAATAATGAATACAATTGATTCACTACACAACAATTCATCACTAGTTCATAGCCTAGAATTGTAGACTTAAATCAAGTTCATAATATACTTCACAACCTAGGTCAATTACTCAAGAACTAGAATAATTGGATTAAAATATATCATAATATACCCATAATTAGCATAATAACAACATAGGGTAGTAATTCACAAACTAACCAATCCAATTGAGTCAATACTATATAATTCAATTCAAGATCACCACCTAGGGTTAAAAGAAAAATGTCATCTTCCAGAAACTAGGACAGTGAATGAATAATTTGTATGATATAACCATATTAAATATTAATATACTCATAATAACCAAAATAAATCATAAACAAAGCAATTAACAAGATCAATTTTGTATTGGAGTAAAACCACTTGAATTTCATACTTTTTAAATTAATTTGGATGAGACCTTTGGGGAAAGATATACCAAAGGTGAAAGGAATATCATACCTTACTAATTTATGAAGTTTGATGGAGAAACCTTGTCATTTTCATCCCTTGAACCCTCTTTTTTCCTGGTTTTCAATGGGGCGTCTTTGGGAGAGAGAAAGAAGAGAGAAGGACGAGCAATTTGGGTTTGAGAAATTATGAGGGTTATGTTAGTTTAATTAGGTTAGTGTCTTTACGTAGGTCATTAAATAACTTAATTATACCTCCCTTAACCTTGACTAATTAACTAACCAGTCTTGACAGACGAGACCATGACCCATGCCACGTTTGTTAATTGACAACTAAGGGACCAACCGTCCAATTAGTCCATCGTTTTTGTTAGAGAGTAGTCAAAATGGATTCCCATGATTTTTGGTATGTTTCCATCGAGGCCCCATTTATTGTACCACTCCTCGTCGATGTCCTTCATTGGTGACACTGTCCCTTGACAACTTTTAGCCACTTTTCCAAGGGTCCTCCTCGAGGGCCCTTGGTTGGTCCTTGGGGAGTCATACCCAGAAGTTCAGACTATAAACTAACTCTAATACATCATTCCACAAAAATTCATCATTTTCCAACTAATAAAACATAGTCAAATAGGCTAGGCACACTAGCACCTCTTGAACTAGTTTTCGGATGTCATGGCATTCCTTGACGTTTTCATTCAAAAACTTCCTAAATAACTCAAATACATTATAATTGAATTAAAAACATTGTTACAACTCTTAGAATTTCATATTATTATCTAAATTAGGCTTTAGACATTTTGAGTATTACAATGGTTATATGGTTTATGGAGACATGACTCATCTGAACTCAAATTCGTCCTCATATTGGTGCTCAATAATACTCCTAGAATATCTTAGATCATATGTTTGTATCAGAAAAACTTCTTTCTTTGATCTTAGATAATTACTGAAAACTTATATTAAAATCTCTCTTGGAATCGATGTTCCCTTCTTTCTAAAAACACTTTTGGGAATCTCGTTTTCCTCTCATCTTAAATGTGAAAACATTTACTCTTGGGAATACTTAGTTACCATACATCATTTTAAAGAAAATGAACTTTACTCCTACACTTTACTCAACTACAAAATTTAAGTCTTAAAACAAAGTTTAAACATTTGTAAAAGAATTGTTAAAATATGTTTCATACCGAATTATGGACATGAATGACTCAATACAAGGTCTTCAACAACCATTTGTAGAACTCAATACTTGGAACACAAAAACATCAATGATACTGTTCGACTTATAATGTTCATGCGAAATTATAGGCATGAAATATTCAATTCAAGACTCAAAGATACTTCTCAAAATGGATTTAGGAACTCAACACATAAAGACTTAGAACTTGAAGATACAACTTCACTAAAGGATTCTCAACTTACAAGGTTCAACTGGAATTATGGGCATGAAACAACTCGACTCAATGGTCTACATAACAATATGGGACTTACGGATACGACTCTTCTCATTCTCTTACTTGCTTCTTCAAAACATAGTTAGAATCAATAATTAATCTCAAAAGATTGACAATTGTACTCAAACAGTTTCTTGAACTCTACTCTTAAATCTCTCTTGTATGTGAATTATGAATTCAAGAGTTACAATTCATGATATGAAGGATATTATGATGACAAAATAGACTCATGAATACATTCTCCTCACTCTCATACTCACTTGCTCGAATCGTGAAATGAGTTATTAGAAGTTGTAGAAGACTCCTAAAAGAGGATCAAAGACACTTTCTCAAAAATATTTGAAAAAAATCTCAAAACATGACTCTCAACTCTACCTTGAATCGATTTATGTATTCCAAGTTGTGATTTGTCATAGGAAAGATCTCCAGATGTTAGGAGTGTTTTAGATAGTTAAACATGAGAAAAGGTTGAAAATATTGTAAAGGGGGAAAGTCTGTGACGCAGAGATGATTTAAAATGTTTGCTCGGAATAATTTTTGAATCACTGGAGTGCACAATCTATATGCAATGCGGAGAGAAAATTTTCACCGCAAAGGAACAAGTCTGCAAAGAGAACCTGTAACTGTTCCTTGGTCCACCTTTTTCTTCATCTTTTTCCAATCCCAAATCGCCTAAATTCGATTCTTTTTCTAAGTTTCTCTTAGATTTAGATGCCCAATGAATATACTCAAGAATATAATAAACACAACTCTAAAATTGACTCGATTTCCTCAAGAAACTTGTCAATATCATCTTAACTCAAGAACAAAAGTCTATTTCAAGAATACAACTCAAGAACATCTAACCTTCAACTTTCTAGAAACAAACTTAACACTGAAATTTACATGATTGGCATGTGTATGAATAAACCGAATACTATGGAAGATTACATACTTCTTAGGAATTAAGACCATGACGAAAATCTGCAACAAATCGCAAGACTCTAGACGAATGTCTTCATCCTCTCCTCTTTTGTTCTCTTGTATCTTCTTGACCTCTCAACTAAAATTCTAGGCGTATATTAGGATTATAAAACTGAACCTAATAGGATTAGACCCTTAAAATATTAAAAAATGAACTAAATCTTATTGTATAATGAAAAGACCAAAATACCCCTTACTATTTTTGGTTTGACTTTCCTTATTTAGACAGCCCAACTTCAAATTGTCATATCTCCCTCAAATGAACTCAAAACTTATCAAATTTGGTGGCGTTCAAAAGAAAATTCGAGGAGCTTTCCCTAAGGTACTTTGTAGAACACCACATCATTAGATAGGAGTTATGGTCATTCGAAGTCACACCAAAACTCCTACTAAGCTTAACTTGCAAAATTTTAGATTTTAGTATTGCCATTTTAATTATTTTTTGAAGGTGCTACATCTAGTGACCTTAACACTTAAGAAATTTTTAATTCGTTGGTAAAATCTCACTCACTACGAAGAAATATTCGAGTATTTATTTGATATGTTTTCTTTGGGGTGTTACAATATCTCCTCCTTGGGATCATTCGTCCTCAAATGACGATTGGAGTGTGTTACTCTAACTAAGGTCTACGTATAATGGTATACTATTATGATATTCAAGATTAAATCAAATACTTAGGTTCAGATTCTATACCTTTCTGTAGGGAGTCTCCTCCCAAGACTATTTCTCTTTAACACCATCTTCAAGCTTAGTATTCTAACACCTACCTGGTCTCTTACTAACCAACTCCTTCATATCCAAATAAGGACTCTCATTTCACTATTTTTAATAGTAAAACCTAATCTTTTTATTCCTCCTCGTTAATAACCTTAGATTGAATTATCACACTATCACTATCACGATAAGATTATCAACCTCATCTTTCTAACATCACTCCATAACTAAAAGGACCTCTAAAAAGATATCCCCCCAAAATTTTTGGAACTCATTACTATCTTACTCTTAAACACTTGACTTGATTTCTCATCTCGTTATCTCCCCCTTAGGTCTAAAGCTGACACTTGAAGGTATGGACCTATTCCACAATCTCTAAATGGCCTACATCCTCTTTTACTCTAACACATTGGAGGATTTCATCTCATGACAACCTAACTCTCAATAATAATGTACTAAGGCCTCTTTATAAGGTGTTTCTCTTAACCTCTTTTGATTGCATACCCTCTCGGTGCACCTCTTAATTCTCTTGTTAATCTTGTGACTTAGCCACACTTTATTACTTTATTTAAAATCTTAGGGTGTCTCACTTGTACCTCTCCCATTTATTGAAGTTAATCACCTCTTTTCTCACCTACTGTATGTCAAGTCTTCTAGATCAAATCTCAATACTAACATCAACACCCTCATGGCTCCATCCTTTTGATCAATTTACTCATCTTAAATTCAAGCTTAATTGTTATTACTAAACCTAAATATCAATATGATTGCTCGCCTACTATACTAACTCACCACTGATATGCACAATTTTTGAAACACTCATCTGCTAGGACCTTATGACAAGTAGTCGATCCTCACCTCCTAGTATTGATACTGACAATTTACTATCATATTTACCTTCACAACTTGAGTGTATTCACTCATTCACTATATATCGATACCTAATTAGTTTTATAAAACTTCGAATAATATGGTCTCTCCCATAATATCATAATTCTAGCTTAGACCTATCACCTCATGAATATTCTTGATCTTATATTCACCACTTACATTTGGTAATTTCTAACACAATGACACATCATCATAACCCCTTTCTAGTAACGTACACTTTAACTCATCTTGACATGAAACTCATACTCTACCTCATATCATGAGCTCTTTACAACTCATCACTTCTTAGTCCACCCATAAGGGAAAATATTTCATTCATAACTTACTAGGTGCATGACTATATCAACATAGCTTGTAGAACACCCTCTCCCTTACTTAGATTTCTAAACCTCTACATACTTCCCTTTAAATTTGGACACTTTCTTATACTACTAGTTACAAAATCGTAACTCATACTATCTTTTTTGGTGAAAATATTACCCAAGCTCTAATTATACCTCCTCATAAGGAACTTCAATAAAACAAGGCTTAAGTAAAAGAGTAAAACTCACTTTTATCTCCAATGCACGATCCATATGAAGGCATTCCTATAAAACTGAATAATTAACTTACTCATAGGCTTCCTCAATACTCTTGCTAAGAACAACTCATCCATAAAAAGCTTTACAATTTACTTTTCAATCACCTCTCGTATGATGGGTAGTTGAATATAACTGAGAACACATGAGTTAGAATAGATCTCTATGACTTAGCTCTATTGCATGATTAAGAGTATGAAATGAGGGAAACTTTTCTTTAATGTTTGTAGTCTCTCATTTATACAATTGGGCCCCCCACAACCATAAATAAGATCCTACTTGACACGGATTAATAGACACCATAGGAATCTTGAATTTTATGCTCTGATACCAAGTATGTCATGATTGAGCCTACACCCTTGACATAGCCTGATCTCGAGAACCATTGTTGATTCCCAAGCGAACCCTCATGTGGATAACTAAAAGTGGGAGCATAATTCAAGCATACAAACCTTAAAGACTGAATGAAATTCATGAAACTTAAATACAAAACTTTAACTCAATGAAAACTCTGAATAAAACAATATATTCAACTCTCCATAATATAGGCAACTTAAATCTTTAAAACAATTAATACAATAAATAAATAATACTAACTTCTCAACTATACTTACTACCTATGAAGCCTCTAACTGATAAAAATGAAAGTCGAGAGAATATCCACGGCATCCTAACTAAACTGAAAAGTAAATAAAATATTCTAGAAAAACGAAGGCTCACCATAGATAACATGAACTCTGGGATGCATCAACAAATCTCGTGTTGATGATCCTGAATAACTATGTTTGCATCATGAAATGATGCAGACCAAATGGCTCATTGCGTGGAATGTACGAGCATGTAACGCGAATTCTAAAATATTAACATAAGCTTAAAACTTGGAAAAAAAATATACATACTTACATCTTTTCAAACATACTAAACTCAAAGAATACTCAAGTATAATAAAAACTACTTACACTTACTCAACTTATCAGATTAAATATTCAACTTATGTATATGATATTCCACTCTAGGTCCTTAACTCTGGATACTCAACTCAATATAAACCAACAATACATATTAATATATGGAAAGCTTAATAAAACACTAAAAGCAACTTAGTTCGTTATAGAAAATGCACTAACAAACTCAACTTTACTTACATAATAAAGTAATATAGTTTCCGTGGGAGTTTATCTAACCGACAACCACCACTATGAGCCTAAGTAGTGAAACAACTTATTGCCAAGTTGTTAGGATTGTCCTATACATTGCAATTATATATAACACTTAGTGTTTATGCAGACTTATGGGCGTGAAATATTCAACTCATGGAATCAAAGATACTTCTCAAAAGGGATTAGGTACTCAACACTTAAAAGTTTAGAACTTGAAGATACCACTTCACTAAAGGATTCTCAACTTACGTAGTTCATGCAAAATTATGGGCATAAAATAACTCAACTCGATGGTCTACATAAAAATATGGGAATTATGCATAAGTCACTTATTGTTCTCTTACTTATTTCTTCAAAACATAGTTCGAATCAATAGTTTATCTCAAAGGATTGACATTTGAACAAAAATATTTTATTTTTCTGAATGTGAATCATGAATTCAAGAATTACGGTTCATGATATAAAGAATATCTTGATGACAAAATAGACTCATGAATACATTCTTCTCACTTTCATACTCACTTGCTCGAGTCTTGAAACACATTATTATAAGTTGCAAAAGACTCCTCAAAGGAAATTTCTCAAAATTTTTTGAAAGAAATCTCAGAACTTGTTTCTTAACTCTAGCTTGAATTTGATTTATGTATTCAAGGTTTAATTTGTGATAGAAAATATCTCGAGATGCTTAGGTGTATTTTTAGATAGTTAAACAAGAGAAATGGCTGAAAAACATTGTCTAGGGATGAAGTTAACAACGCGAAGATGATTTAATATATTTTCTCAAATTAACTTTTGAATCAACAGACTCCGCGACCTCTCTGCGTGTGGACAGAAAATTCTCACCTTGAAGGTCGCGAACATGGTACTTGTTTCTTGGTCCTGGGTTTTCTTCCTTATTTCTTACCCCAATTTTTTGAGACACTTTTTCTCAATTTATCTTTATATTCAGATACCCAATACATGTTCTCAAGAATCTAATAAACATAACTCTAAAATCGACTCAATTTCCTCAAGAAACTCATTAATTTCAAGAACCCAAATCAAGAACATCTAACCTTCAACTTTCTAAAAACGAACATAACGATGAAATTGTAATGATTGGCGTGTAGGTGAACAAACTTAACACTATGGAAGCTTACATACCTCTTAGGGATTAAACCCTTGAAAAAAATCCACAACAAAATGCAAGACTCTTCATGAACGTCGTGATCCTCTCCTCTTTTCTCTTCTTGAACTCTCAACTAAAACCCTAGGTGTACATTAAGATTATAAATCTGAACCCAATAAGTTAGACCCTTAAAATTAGCAAAACCGAATTTAATCTGATTGGGCAAGCAAAAGACCAAAATACCCCTTACTTTTTCCGGTTTTGACTTTCCTTATGTACACATCCCAACTTTGAATGATCATATCTCTCTCATACAAACTTTGAATACCTTCCCTATTGTGTCTATTGGCACACCGAAATCATTCTGATCTATGAATTATGATCATTTGAAGTCAACTCAAAACTCCTACTTAGCTTAACTTGCAGAATATCAGATTTTGCTATTTTCAATTTAATTCTTTTTAGAACTCAAGGTTCTACATATAGTGACCGCAGCTGTAACAACCCTAAAATGGACTAGGTTTATATAGAGATTCATCACTGTGCTAAAGGTTTATAAATATCTTTGTTAATGTGTTTGTGAGTTTTGAAGTCATTTTGATTGAATTTAAAGTCAAACGTCAAGGGACAACTAAGACGTTCGATCATTAGTTTTTTATGTGATTGCATGTTCTTAAATGTTTTTAATGAGTTTATGAGGTCCTTATATGGTTAATGTTAGTCTTTAAAGTTAGCATGTTGAGTTTGGTAAGGTTTGTAGGTCAAACGTCCAAGAGCATCCAAGACGTTCAAAGTTAGCCTTTGGACGTCCTTGTATGTTGATGTGCGTCTTAGCATGTGTTGAATTTGATAGAGATGTTCCTAATACCTAGACGTGAATGATTAGTGGTCCAACTACGGGTAATGACTCCACCTAGGACCCACAAGGACCCCTAGAAGAGGACCCCAAACTCTTGGGAGTAGACTGCCTGGCAGTGGCAAACCAAGACCACCAAAATTACAGCCAGTCCACAAGGCGACGACTTGTCGATGGGAGGCATTGATGGATCCTTGAAGACTGCATGTTTGGAAGTTTCAGACCCAATCAACAGACTCCAAACGACGGGGCGTTGTCTAGGTGATGTCCCATCGGTGGTAGGGCATCGATGAGCACTGCAATCTGCCTGCAAGTTGCTGCTATGCTGAGGGTGTTTTGGGAAATTCACTCCAAGTCTTATAAAATACGATTATGGTTATTTTAGGTTTGTATGGGTATTTTAAGAGTATTTAAGTCATTAAACTCTCATTTGGACCCTAGCACCTAGATTAAAATCTGTTCCTTTCAATGTTTCTCCAAAAACCTCCACGAGAGCTCAGGTGAAGATGAAGCTTCAATGGATTTTATTCTTTAATTATCATTTGATTCTTAATCTAAGGCTTCAAAGATTTCAAAAAGAGAAAAAGTCCAATTTCTTCTTTAAGTCTTAAGTTCTTGCATGAAATATTTTCAAACATTAAGATATGATATTATTCATGTATAATTTATGTTTTCCAAAGAAAATATCCATGAACCCTTGAGCTTCTCAAATCTCTATATTTTGGCTATGTTGTGGGTGAATTTATTATGACTTGATATTGGTGAATTCATGCGGAGATTGTTATGGGTTATTGATTTATGTATATATTATGATTGTATGGTTTATCGCTTGTCACAATTTGATTATATGAGTATTTTATATTCTTAGATTTACTGTATATTATTAAGTTTATTTGATTGAATTAGTAATCATGGCCATATGTAAGGGCCTTTGAGTATTGAGTTGGTTGATTTAGCTATGGATTGAAATTGTGAGATTGGATTGGTGGTATGCTACCCTAGCTCTCTTTATATTATGTTGTATAAATCTTATATTATGGTTATGATTGGTATGATCCACATATGTGGGTGATGCTTATGTGTTGTAATTGTGGATAATGTGTGTCGGCATTACTTTATGAATTTTTAATCAATGTGGGCTTGTCGGCATTACTTTATGTATTAGGTGATTATCATGTATAACTTGGTTATGTGTTCATGATAATGTCTTGATGACTTGTGTGTATTTGTGAATTTAAAGTATGTGTTCTTTTATGTACTTGTAGGTGACCATGATAGGCAATAGTTATGTCTTGTGTGTGTATGCTTGATGTTGAAGTGTGAATCTTCTTAAATGACTATATGAGACTTGTGATGACTTATGTTGATGATTTTGTATAAGTGTATAGGATGAATAGTAAGTATGTTTAGTTGACTCTTTGTGCTTCATGAATGATATGTTATATGTGATATGGTAAAGCATATGTGTGTATTTTTTAGGTAGACTTATGTCACTTACTTGATGCATGAAAGATGTGAATATGAATTCTTGACTTAGTATGCTAAAGCTTCTTATTCTTGTATGTGTGATTCATATGTGCCTTGAATATAGTTAAGAAGGTCCTTTATGTTGGATCTTCTAGAAAAAAGGTTATGATATCCTTGAAGTTAAGTCATAATTGGTATCCTTCTTTTGTGAATGGTGAACTTAAGGTTGGTTGGTTGGAACGGCATGAAATCATCCTTAGGAAAATCATTGAGGTATCCTCTTAACCATTGTAGGTACCCTTAGTGGGACCCCTTTGGTAAGGTGTAATATGATTGGGTTGTGAACTTGATATAGAACCCCTTCATATGCTCCTTTATGTGAATTGATATATGAGAATAAAGGCTAGCACCGAGTGAGTATGGTAAGAGGAGTTGCTCTAAAATAAGATGACATTGGAGAACAAAGAAACCCTTCATATTCCTTAACCATGTGCCTGGGATATGTGCCCGTTCTTCTATTGGCAAGTAGAACACCCTCCATTAGAGTAGGTTATAACTATGGATTCCATGCATATCTACCATGGTCTATGTCGGTCATTGTCTATTCTCATCATATGGGATACCTACTAGTGTTGGAGAAGTTCTATTAAGTTTAGGTGTTCGTATGGGACTCTATCTAGCATTGCTCGATTGGACTTTGAAAATGTTAGTAAGTAAATCCCTAGGTCTTATCCAAGATCATTACTTGAATGTCCTTAAGTTTTGAGTGTCTCCTAAATGGTTAAATGAACTTAATCACTAAAGTAAAGACTTGTTAATTTAAAAGGTATCTATCGAGGGTATCTTTAAGGATTTCTTAAGTAGGCTTAAAGAGGGTGTATGGGTGTTTCTCTTCGTGTCTTACTTAGGTGAGTCTTATCTTAATTCTAGGTAGGGAGTCTAATTGGTAAAATGAGAATGATTTTATCTTTGGTAGTCTAAAGGACCTCTTTGGTGTGTATGAAGGGATTGTATGGGCGATCTCAAGTGAACCTTGGAATGACCTTTGAAAGGAGGTTCTCATGTTTATGTGAATCGGTTTTATATGTGATGTATTGGAATAACTTACTTTAGGTAGTCCTAGGGATCATCTAGGTGTGTGTGAAGGGACTGTATCGGCACCCGCTTCATAACTTACTTAGGTGATTCTTAGGTTAACCTTTAGTAGGGGATCCATGTGAGTATGTTTATGTGTTTTGATGTGGTATTGATGCTATCATGTGATTTGTAAATTATATGTCAAATTACAGTGAAGTTACTGCAACCTCATCGAATGGTCATTGTATGTTTGCCATAAATTGAGTTTAATTTGTAATGTGTCTTATATTGTGATGATTGACTTGTTTGATGTCTCTTAAACTACTTTATAAAGATTTTATATCAAAATATCATGACCGCATGATTCTATACTAAATGTCCCTATTTCATGGTCTTTGCATGCTTTCCATACTTAGTGCATCTAATGTGCTAACCCCTTCTTTTCCCTTTTTGAATCTAGTGTAGGGAATTGGAAGTCTTGATATGCCATGGAGAATGGATAGGTTTTTAAGGGTTGAAGATGAATTATTGGTGAGTCCTCATCAATATGAGGACAATAGCCACACGTTCTTTTATGCCTTAGTCTTTATTTTATGTCGTGTATGGGCTTAGTCCCAAATGTTGTATGCTCCAAATTATAGATTGTTCAATGAGACATTGTAAAGGTTTATTATTTTAATGAAAGTCTTCCGCTTGCGTAGCGTTATTTAAAGAGTTCTTCATGTGTGAAGAAAGTTTTAAATTCTTACTCATTTTAGAATGTTTATTATGAAATAAATGATGGGAGTTGCTTTAGTGAGACTTTTCGGAGTCTCATATGCCATGTGGCGACTCAAGGATGCTCTAACTTCTAGGGTGTACTTGTGGTTCGTGACAGTAGCACTTAAGAAAATTTAAATTCCTTGCTAAAATCTCACTCACTATGAAGAATGATTTGAGTCTTAGTTTGAAATTGTTTTTTGGGGTGTTACAAACGCTCTCCCTTATATCCTTCCAAGTGATTATGCATGAGCTGTGTATGTTTATGATGATCTTGTTATGTTGATTGAAAGTTTAATCTCATGAAAGAATGAATATGACGTGAAAGGTTTACTCACATATTTATGATTCTAAGGTTGAAAGGTTATTCTCACCTATTGAATCTATGAGCTATTATGAAACCATGTTTGTTTGACTTGCTAGGGAATTCCACCATGAACATGAACTTAGGAAAAGACTTAATATAAACTTAAATATATTTTGGTTAGTACCGAGTGGATTTGAATATGAGGTGAAAGCTTATACACCAGTTTGTCAGTTAAGTTCTATATTTCCAAACATGACAAGAATATGAACTATGAAAAAAACATAAATATGAACTATCTTATGACTTCCTAAAGAGTTTTGAGTAGTGTGAGTTGGGGTATATGACTTCATTCATACATGGCACAAGTAAGCGTTAAGGGTGGTTCTGGTGTGATTCTCTTAATGCTATGAAGATTATGAATGTGTGCATGTATAATATGAATTTTTTTTACGAATGACTCTCCTTAATATGATTTTATGAACAAGAACACATTAGACACTAGAAAAGTAGCCAGGATTAAAAACAATAGAAGGACCTTCAAAATTCGTTCAGAATCCTGTATACACAAATCATATATGTAAATTGACTTTACTTGACTTTCCATATTTAGTAAAATTTCCGAAACAAGAATCTAAGATCTCCTTGAACCGACATCTATGAAATTCACTAGAAACTAACATAACATCGAAAAAGATAAAAACAGGTTCGCAATTTCTAAAAACAATACCAATACCTCACCTAGGCTAAACATATGTAACACCTCGGACTTTCAGAAATGGATAAAAATGCAAACAAGCAACTCCAAAAACCCAAAATGGACCAAGGACCCATCACAACACCCTAGACGGTCTATCTAGAGGTCCATGACCTTTTTAGAGCATAGTGGATGATCGTCCATGGCTACCAATGTGGGGTCACCTAGATAGGATTCTAGACAGCCCGTGGTGACTTTGACGATCCGCTTAGGGGTCTTTACTAGTCACCTATCAGTTTTTAAGTTTTGAGTCAACTTCAAACAATCATATATCTCAACAGATAACCAATTAGGTGGCCCATGACCTATCAAATTAAATGTCTTTGAGTCTTCTTTCTTATTCCACCAAGTTTGCCTCATTTTGAGTTCAGAATAAAAGTTATCCCCATTTTAGTGAAGACCAGTATTGTAAGTGAAGTTTAAAGACCGGATATACGTCCTGTGAAGCATTTTACGGACCGTGAATTCTCTCTTTTAAGGCATCTTGTAAGTTTTTAAGCTATGGTCATTTTAGTCTTTTCCCAAATTGTTTGATACCTAAACTAGATCGTTTTAAACCTTATTTAAAGACACATAAAAGTGATTTAATCCCTAAAACTACCAATTTCAATTAATTCTCCTAAATTCCCTAAACTTGACCAAATTTCAAAATTATCTCCAATGTTCTTCCAAAAATCTTCTCTTTAGATCAAGGAAGAATAAAAAGTTAGTGCTCTTCAAGTTCGAGTCACATTTCTTCATCATTTCTTAGGGCTTAAATCAAGGCATGTAGTGATTTCATAAATGGGTTCCAATTGCCCAATGAGTCCCAAAAGTTTCTTTAATTTCCAATTCAATTTCCAATATTTGATTAGGTTTTCATTCAATTCATCATGGGTTCTCTTTGTATTGATTCAATGTCTTGAATATTTTCTTTTTTTCATGTTTAGATTTATTTGAATGCCTTTCCCCTGATTCCATGTGAACCCAACACATTGGTATTTTAATTTTTTCTATGAACCTTAATTTACGTGAATTTATGAAGAAACTTGAATTCATAAATATATTTTTTTGAAATCATGCATATTTTCATGAAATCAATGTGTATAACTTATATAAGGTCGTGCTTGGAACGGTCCATCATACCTGTTCGTTGAGGGTAATGAAGAAAGCAGCAAAAGAATTCGTGAAGTACAGGACGGCGGAGGCGATGACGGCCCGTCGTGACCACGACGGTCCATCACGAGGTCCGTCGACTCACACGCATTTTGACAGATTTTCAGTAATTAGAATCCTTCTTTTATTAGGTTTTTGTTTTTATTATAAATAGTTTGAAAAACCTCATTTTTGGGGTTAGACTTTTTGATAGTTAGACTTTTGGATAATCTTTTGTTCTCTTGTTCAAGTATTGAAGGATTAATTTCAGCAATTGTTAAACTTTTTCTTGAATTGATTGTTGGTGCTTTTGTTGATTAATCAAGTGAATTTCTGGATTTTATTCTTTCTCATTAAAGTAAGTGCATGAAGTCTTATATTAAATATATGAATAGTGTGATTATGACCATGGGTAACGAAACTCCATAACCAAGGGTTGTGGGAACCATGGGTGAATAATTATGTAAAATCTAACTAAAATAGCAATTCTAGAATAGTGTCTTGCATGTATTGTTAATTGTTTCGTTTAGAAATATTTTTAACGGATGGCCAATGTTAGAACTCGCTTTAATGCTACTTACCGGACCAAGGAGGTAGATAATAGGAAAAGAATTATCAACGTAGGTTTATTGTACACTATCTAATAGGCTAGTGGCAATTGGTACGAAGTAATAACTTAGTCAAAAATCGAATATAATGTTTAATATGAGGTAAATGTAAGGGTTAGTATACTAACACACGTAGCTGGACAAAGGTGCGGAGAGAAATTTTCTAGATGCCGGACCAAGGATTTAAAGATACATAACTTATCACTTTACATGCAAGATACTAGGAAAGAATTATTATAGATAGAATTATCAAGTTAAAAACATGTGGGGAACACTTAAGCCCTAGTAACTTTTATTAATTGATTAAGCTCCAAGATTTGAATCTGTTAGTTGTTTATTTTAGTTTAATTAATTATTTTCATTAATTTAGAAATAAAAACCCTCATTTATTGTCTTTTGTTTTCTAAGGAGATAATTGACTAAATAATAATAATAATAGAATAAAGTTAAGTCTGAACTATTTTCCTCGTGGGAACGATCCCAACCTCATTAGTTGGGTTCTTTACTTGATACGACCGCTTTACTTCTTATTTGAGAAGTAAGTTTGAGCGTATCAAATTTTGGCGCCGCTACCGAGGAAAGTAGCTTTTAAATTAACTTAAACTTATTACTAAAGTTTAGTTGATATTTTCTTAATTTTACTTTTCTATGGTTTTTAATTCATGCAGAACTAACTTCCTTGTATGCCAAATACACAGAGAGGAAGAGAACCCTTGCTTCCTTACGACCACAAATTAGAGCTTACACTATGCAATATGAATCGAAACTTGGGTATTAACAATGACGATCCAAACCTGAACATCCCAGCTCCAGTTGATGTTCAACGTCAGTTATTACCCGATGATCTTGGTGAAAATCAACAAAGGGGACAAAATCCCTCTCCACGCCCTCAAGAATACTACAGAGGTTATGATAACATTGCAGACTTTGATGAGCCACTTGTCTCGTCCCCTGTACCACAAGGCCACACCTTTGTGGTAACTAGAACTCTGATGCAAATGCTCAGTGCTAGAGGTTTGTTTTCAGGGTTACCTTCTGAGAACACACATGCCCATATAGCTAAGGTAAGGGCAGTGTGTCAAAGTTGTGTAGGGAGGCCTGATTTGGATAAGGATGTAATAGGGCTAATAGTATTTCCTCTCTCATTGATGGGAGAGACTGCTAATTAGTTCACTGAGCTCCCTTATAACTCAATTTTCACTTGAAACCAACTAAGGGGCATTTTCTTAAAACGTTACTACCCGGTCTCCAAGAAACTAAATCACAAAGACAGAGTGAACAACTTTGTGGCGCTACCAGGAGAGTCAGTTAGCAGTTCTTGGGATAGATTCACTTCATTTTTTAGAAGTGTCCCAATCACCGCATAGAGGATGAGTAACTGAAGTAATACTTCTATCGGTGATAGGATGATAATAATAATAAAGCGGTATTGGATACTATAGCAGATGGTTCTTATGGAGAGTGTCCTTATGGTGAGATTTCCAAAAAAGTTAGAGAAAATCTCCCGTAATAATAAAGCTTGGAGTACTAGGAAGTCAGATACTGGAAGAAATACCTTCGCACTGCAATCCATACACTACCCAGCCACAGATGAGATTTGTAAAGAGATGGCTCATATGAGAACTGATCTTGGGTTGGTATTAAAACATGTCACTGGGGTGCAGAAAAGATAAATGCAGTTAACTACTTGTCTAAAACACCACCGCCAAATGATGAATGTTATTATGCGGTAAATGAGCAGACGGGGGGTTTCCGACTGAGTGCCCAAGGCACAAATTAGATGAATTAGCGCCAAGGTCAAGGAAACCAAGGTTGGATCTATGGTCACTATAACCGTGAGAGTAATTATGTCCAAGATGGAAATTATAACTATGACAACAAGTTCAACACGGGTAACAATGGTAAAATAAATGATAGGAATGGGCCCTATGTTCCTCCTCAAAATCGTGAAGTTGCTCCTGGGGATGGTAGAGGTAGTATGGCGCGAGTTGAGTATATGTTGCACAAAATGATGAGGAGGTTCGATGCTAGTGATGGGCACACTAAAGATTTAAGGAGTGATTTGGCAGGTATTGGGCAGAAAGTCGATAAACATGCAATATCGATTAAGCAGCTTGAGTTACAAATGGCCCAATTATTTGCGACTGTGAACGCACGGCAATCGGGCACTCTTCCTAGCAACACTGTCCGAAATCAAAAAAATGATGGACATTATATGGCAATGACTACTCGTGGTGGTAAACAAACCATTGACCCACCTATGTCATCTAACGAGGAAAAGGTGATAAAATATAATGATAAAGTGGTAGAGGTTAGTGGTGAATTAGAAGATAACACTGGAAAAGATGCTGAAGTGCCTTAAAACTTAACTCCAATGCCTAGACCAGCACCCCCATTTCCTCAAATATTAGTGAAAAAGACCGAGGATGGTAAATATCGGTGTTTTATAACAATGTTGAAGCAACTTTCTATCAATGTCCCTTTGGTAGAAGCTTTGAAACAAATGCTCGGTTATGACAAGTTTATGAAATATCTGGTTACAAAAAAAATATCAGTCACTTTTGAGGTTGATGATAGAATGCACCATTGTAGTTAGTGCTATTTCTACAAGATCTCTGGTACAAAAAAAAAAAGATACGGGTGAGTTCACTATTCCTTGTACAATCGGGTTATTACGTTTTGCAAAAGCATTATGTGATCTGGGGGCAAGCATAATCTCATGCCCTTCTCGATTTACAAAGCCCACTTCAATGTGGATACTGATGGCAATCGAACAGTAAAAAGGCCTATAGGGATACTCCACTATGTGCTAGTAAAAGTGGAGTCGTTCATATTTCCGGCAGCTTTTATTATTCTTGATTGTGAAGTCGATTTGGAAGTGCCTATAATTCTTGGGAGGCCATTCTTTGCTACGGGTAGAGCCTTAGTTGATATGGAAAAGGGGCAGATGAAATTTCGGTTGAACAATGAATAAATGAACTTCAACATTTGTAGGTCCATGAGGCAGAGTGGTGAACTCCAATTGGTATCTGTTATATCCTACAAAGTTGGTAAGTCATCCGAGACACAAATAGAAGAACGTCTAAGTGTAGAAGCATTAGCGGCAGTAATAATGAATGTTGATGATGATTGCATTGAAGAGTATGGGTCCTTAGTCACGGGTATTGATCGTGGTGATGTTCGGTTTAAACCGAAGAAATATGAGTTAGGCATGAAGAATCAGTAGTCTCCACCCGCGAAACCATCTATAGAGGGGGATCCAAAGTTAGAACGGAAAGCTCTCCCACCTCATCTCAGGTATGAATTCTTAGGGTATGGTGACCCTTTGCCAGTAATCATTGCATCAGACCTTAATGAACAGCAAGTTGAGAGTTTGGTGAAAGTGCTAAAAAGGTTCAAAAGAGCTATTAGGTGGACTATTGAGGACATTATTAGGATCCCTCCTTGTATTTGTTCTCTTAAAATCCAACTCATGCTCGATCATAAGCCAAGTATTGAGCACCAAAGATGCTTATATCCACCTATGCAAGAGGTTGTGAAGAAGGAAATCATTAAATGGTTGGATGGCGGAGTAATATATCAAATCGCTGATAGTAATTGGGTATGCTCTGTTCAGTGTGTACCTAAGAAAGGGGGAATAACTTTGGTCCCCAATGATAAAAAATGAACTTGTTCCAATGAGACGGGTTACTAGATGGAGGGTGTGTATGGTTTCGCGTAAATTAAATGCATGGACCAAAAAAGACCATTTTCCTATGCCCTTTATAGATAAGATGTTGGATAGACTTGCCTAAAAAGGGTGGTACTCTTTTCTTGATGGATATTCGGGGTATAATCAAATTTCTATTGCTCAAGAAGATCAAGAGAAAACAACCTTTACTTGTCCATATGGGACCTTTGCGTTCAACTGAATGTCGTTTGGGTTGTGCAATGCACCCGCCACATTGCAAAGATGTATGATGTCGATATTCTCCGACATGGTAGAAGATACTATTGATGTTTTTATGGATCATTTTTCTGTATTTGGTAAATCATTCGAGCGATGTTTGAGCCATTTACCTGCGGTCCTTAAGAGATGTGAAGAGTGCAACTTAGTACTAAATTGGGAAAAATTCCACTTCATGGTGAAAGAAGGTATTGTTTTTGATCATCGCATTTCATATTAGGGCATAAAAGTTGATCGAGCTAAATTTGAGGTAATAGAGAGACTTCCCCCACCTATCTCTGTAAAGGTGTGAGAAGCTTTCTTGGGCATGCAGGTTTTTACCGGAGATTCATCAAAGATTTTTCAAAAACTGTGCATCCTTTGTGCAAACTGATGGAGAAAGATTGTAAATTTTATTTTGATAAATCCTGTCTTAAAACATTCAGCGAGCTAAAAGAAAATTGGTGTATGCACCTATCATTATTTCTCCGGAATGGAACATTCCATTTGAGGTGATGTGCGATGCTAGTAGGGTTGCTCTTTGTGTGGTATAGGGACAAAGAAGGAACAAAATCCTTCACCCCATTTACTATGCTAGTAAAGCCCTAAATAAAGCCCAAAAGACTACAGAGTGACTGAGCAAGAACTCCTTGTAGTAGTCTTTGCTTGTGAAATATTTCGCTCATATTTTCTAGGTACTAGAGTTATAGTGCATACTGACCATTCAACATTGTGATATTTGATGGCAAAGAAGGATGCGAAACCGGGGTTGATTCGTTGGGTATTACTACTACAAGAATTTGATTTTGGGGTGAGCAAAAGAAAAGGGACCGAAAATCAAGTTGTAGATCACTTGTCCCATCTAGAAGATGAAACTATGAGAGAGTTAGGGGATAAGACTTATATAGATGATACTTTCCTCGATGAGCATATATTGGCTGCCTCACAAGACTTGATTCCATGGTTCACAGATTTTGCGAACTATCTGGCTAGCGATATTGTTCCATCGGACTTGTCGTTTCATCAAATAAAAAAGTTCATGTACGATGTGAAGAAGTTCTTTGGGATGAACCATACTTATATAGAACCTGTGCTGATGATCTTATTCGGTATTGTGTGCCAGAAGTAGAGACGTTGAGTGTTTCAGAGGCATGCCATTCCTCACCCGTTGGTGGACATCATAGTGGTATCTGAACAACTCATAAGATATTACAATATGGTTACTATTGGCCAAATCTTCATCAACATGATTGTGAGTTTGCTAAAGCATGTTATATATGCCAAAGACATGGCGGTATTTCAAGAAAGCAAGAGCTCCTTCTAAACCCCATTCTTGTGACTGAGTTATTTGATGTTTGGGGTATTGACTTTATGGGTCCTTTTGTGAGTTCTCATGGAATGAAGTATCTTTTAGTAGTGATTGATTATGTATCTAAATGGATGGAAGCTATTGCCCTCGCAAACAATGAATGGAAGAGTGTCACTGCATTCTTGAAAAAGAATATATTCTCTCGATTTGGTACCCCAAAGGCACTTATTAGTGATGGGGGATCCCACTTTTTCAACAAATTGTTCAAGGGATTATTGGAGAAATATGAGGTTCGCCAAATGTGGCCACTCCTTACAATCCATAAACTAGTGGGCAAGTTGAATTGTCAAATAGGGAGATCAAACAGATAATGTCAAAAACAGTGAACGCTAGTAGAACGGATTGGTCAAGGAGGAATGATGATGCTCTTTGGGCCTACTTTACAGCATATAAGACTCCCATAGGTATGTTCCCATACAAACTTGTACATGGAAAAGCTTGTCACCTTCCAGTTGAATTAGAGCATAAAGCCATGTGGGCTATGAAGAAGTTGAGGATGGGTTGGAACGAAGCTACAGAACAACGGTTAACTGGGTTGAATGAACTTGATGAATTTAACCTGAAAGCTTATGAGAGCTCATCCCTCTATAAAGAAAAGATGAAGAATTACCATGACCTAAAAATTTAAAAACGAGAGTTTATGGTTGGGGATTTGGTGCTTTTATACAATTCTAGGTTGCGCTTGTTTCTGGGCAAGCTCAAGTCCAAATGGACAGGCCCTTACTTGATTACCCAACTATTCCCTCATGGAGCAGTTGAGTTGGACACTAAGGAGGGTGTACGGTTTAAGGTGAATGGACAACGAATAAAAATTTACTTTGGGCATGCTGAATTGGCAAATGAAGTGATCGAGGGGTACCATCTTAATGAAGTCTGAGTAATCAAGTGTCTTCAGTCGTGTTGCGACATTAAATCAGGCGCTGGTTGGGAGTGCACCCAATAATTATATTTTTGTTTCTAGTAATGGTAGCATTTTATACTAATGAGTTTAAAATTTGCAGGTAGCACATCACCAGGAAATTCTACAAAAAATCACTCCGCAACATTCACTGACGGATACATCGACGGACCGTCACGCTTGCAACTGACCGTCGCATGACTTCATCGTACATTTTTCATTATTTTCAAAATTAGACCATCGGTGACGTAACCCATGACGGACCATCGCATCTGAGATGGACCGTTGTTAGGGACTCGTTGCATCAATAACCGGCAACCCGACCCGACCTGGCTGGGGAATTTTAAAAATTTTCAAACTTTTAAACCCTCAACCCCTTCATTTCAACCATTTCTTTCCCTATTTCTAGCATTCCCTCCCTTTTCAACTTCCTACCTTTCTCATCCTCTTCTTAATCAACTGATCCATATCACGTCCCCAAATCCCAAAATCTTCTATCTACTGGTCGGAGTTTGCTGCTGTGGTTCTGCTCTTCATAACCAAGTGCCTCACTTGCTTCTTTTTTCTCCTCTTCTCAGGTATATGTCTCTGATCTCTACCGATTTACATTGCATTTTTTGTTTTCAATTACTATTATCCTATTTCTTTTTCGTGGGTATTTGTTCTGTGATCCAATTTTGTCTGACCTAGGTTGGGAGTCCCTCGAATTTCCTTGTTAAAACTCGAGAAATTGGTGTTTTAGCATTGCTAGTTTGCTAGTTATTTGGGTTAGAAACATGTAGGTTAACATCAAGTATTCCATTTGAGTCAGAGTGGATGATTGTGGAATCCTTAGTTCTGTCACTGAATGACAGAACGTGACCCCGACGACGGACCGTCCTACCCACGACAGTCCGTCATAGGGTCTGTTCCAACACCCCACTATTTGTTTTCTCTAAGTATCCACCAACTCACACATGGGACCGTCGTTCCCACGATGGTCCCTCCTGCACAACCGTTCTGATTTTCATAGACTCTATTCCTAAGGATCTCCAACTTTTTCTAAGTGTCCGTTGAAGGACATCTACGACGGACCGTCATTACCACGACTGTCCGTCCTACACAACCCTCATGACGGTCAGAGACCTTTTTCCAAAGGGTCTCCATTTTTTTCTAAGTGTTAATTGACGGACATCTACGACGGAGCGTCGTACCCTCAACGGTCCGTCCTGCACAACCGTCATGACGGTTAGAGATCCTAGTCCTAAGGGTATCCAACTTTTTCTAAGTATCCTCTTACGGACATCTACGACGGACCATCATTACCACAACGGTCCATCCTTCACAACCGTCATGACGGTTAGAGAGCCCTCTCCTAAGGGTCTCCATACATTTTCTAAATTACCCACGATGGACATCTACAACGGATCATCATTACCACGATGGTCCTTCCTGCACAACCTTCATGACGATCAAAGACCCTTTTCCTAAGGGTCTCCATTTTCTTCTAAGTGTCCACTAACGGAACTCTACGACGAAACGTCGTACCCTCGACGGTTTGTCATGCACAACCATCATGATGGTCTGAGATCCTAGTCCTAAGGGTCTCCAACTTTTTGTAAGTGACCTCTGACGTACATCTACGACGGACCGTCATTACCACGACGGTCTGTCTTGCACAAACGTCATGACGGTCAGAGACCCCAATCCTAAGGGTCTACATACTTTTTCTAAGTACCCAGCGACGGACATCGATGACGCACCATCGTACCCTCGACGGTCCGTCTTGTTTATCTATCATAACTGTCAGAGACTTTCCTTTTGGGGTCTCCAAATAAACATCGTTTAGTAAGACATGACGAACCCCATGACTGTCTGTCATACTCACGATGAGTCGTCACTTGGTCTGTCGTGTTTCATTACTACTACAGAGAAATCATTACAATGCTGCTCTTATGTGTATTTTGTCTCATTTTTGCTTGTCTTGTTTGCTCCTTCTTGTACTAATAATACATCTTTACAGGTACTATCGCTAATGGCACCGAAATAAGATCGAGTTTACGCACGTGGGCATTCAAAGTTGTTGCACCGTCTGCCCGACTAGTTATAGACTCTGATGATGATCATGATCCCGAGTACGTGCCCCAAGCAGTGCCACTCTAGCACGAGTTGCACGTGCAACCAGAGCTACGCCCAAAAAGGTTGCATCCGACGTAGTCACTGCCTCCCAGTCTGATGAGGAGCGCATACTGACCGACACACCTTCTGGGTTACTTAGGAGTTTCGTGGTCGAAGGAAGCCTCGAGGTCCTTAGAAGTCTCTGCAGCCGCCACGGCTACACAGTCTGCGTCGTCTGATAAGGCTGACAGTCCTAATTCCACTCCAGGATCACCGACTGGAGTTCCCCCCCCCCGGTTGCCAACCTGCCCAACCGGTGGTGTGTCCATGGGCAATACCAAGTGTATTTAGACGCTAAGTTGCTAAATGATAAAGGCGTCATGACACGAACCCTTACACTGGAGAGGCAGGTCCTTACAGGAAGTCTCCCCACCATGCTAGATATCCACACTCTCTTCACCAGCCACCGGCTAGAGTGTACAGCTCTTTCTTTGGGCCGCTGCAGTGAGGAGTTGGTCCGAGAGTTTTACGCCTCTTATGTGGCTACTCTCCGATCATAGATCGAATAGAGGGCTGCCCCGCAAAATAGGCCCCACTTGAGCATGTTAGAGTACACGGTATACAGGTTGATATCTCTCTGCCAGCAATCTGCTGTTATCTTTACGGCGAGGATGTTGATACCACCAGGACCCCTCTCACCGCCGAGTTCGATTATCGGTGGCAAAATGTTAAAGATAGCCAATTCTTGCATTAACCATCACTGAGAGAGACCACCAATAGGTGGATGGCCCTGCACTTATCTATTGATGGAGAGTCTGCTGACTGGATAATAGACCTGAAGAGAGCCATCAGGAAGGCTAACTTGACCTTCACGGCTAAGTTTATATGGTTTATTGTCTGCCACTGCCTCTCCCCCACGGCTGCAAATAATATAGTTAAGTAGGATCGTGCAGTTCTCATCGTGCAGGTCCGCAGGTGTGCCCATCTGGCACATTGATCAGCTCAAGACTCCGTAGGGCACTGTTCATATCGGCCTCATCACGGATGAGGCCAATGAGTTGGATCCACGCAGAGGGCCCCATCCAAAGGTGCCTTCACTTAGTGAGAATCTGGATGATACTGTAGTGCATGCTCGAACGGCTATGCAGTCTACTTCCGTCACCACTAACACTACCCCGGTCGAGTCTATCCTGGATAGTACCACTTCCCTTAGCTCCTCTCGCTCAGCCCCTTCTCCCGCTCTGGTCCCACTTGCTAGGATCAAGAAACTAGAGGCTAAGATGGCCACACTTCTGCATCACATCCAGCCTTGGATGCAGAGGTTTAATGCTGAGGCTGAGGAGCGCATGGAGCGTATGATGGCATAGCATACAGAGCGGAAGATCGGTGAGGTTTATCTGTGCTGAGACGCTTTTGAGTTACGGGTGCTAGCCCGGCCAGCTTCTCCAGTGGACGTGTCGACCCTTCAGGCTGTGGTTGACAGTTTGCGTGTCGATATTGATATGATCCTAGAGGCTAGGGTGCCTGAGTCTGAGGCCCCTTCTACAAAGCCTGCTAAGGACACAGTCTTTGCTGCCTTATTCGCCACTTCTGATATTTCACCACCTCCCCCTCGAGATCATGCCAAAAATCACAGAGGTCGAGAGGAGAATGAGGCTACAGTGAGGAAGAAGGAGCATTGTAAAATGGAGGATGCGAGGAGAGCATCGATTGCTGATGAGGAGGCGCGTAAGATTAGGGCTGTAGAGTCAGCTGCTGGGGCATCTAGCTCCAGATATGTGGAGACAGCGAGAGGCAATACTAATAGTGTTGTTGCTGATGAGGACACTTCTGAGGGTGTCCAGACTACAAAGGTAGTGGGTTCTGGAGAACCGGACCCACAAGCTTGCTGATTGCCGGTGCTTTGCGACCCAAGTTTGCTTCACCTACCACTCTCATATTTCAGTTTTTTTATGCATTGGCGGCAATTTCATATCTTTTTTTGGGAGGTGGGGTAAATGGAAAGTGAGTGCTAGGGTGAAGTCTGAGTAGCCCAATTCACGATCCTATTTTGGGGTTTTCTTGCCTGTTTTCTTTTTCCCCAAGAGACTGATTATTTTCATTGTTGAATCGGTATGTCTATATCATGTGTACATAGTATAACTCTAAAGCATGATGGCTAAAACAAAAATGATATCCTGATGTAATGAACATGATACATGCCTAGGAATAGTAATTGATAAAAATGTGGCTCTAATCATGACATAGAGATACACCACTGCATGACCCTAAGTCTAAAACTCGAACTAGGTAATCTGGTACAGTAATGAGATGTCAAGTGAGTGTGAGGAAAATTTGAATAGTCCACTATTTGTACTGAGCTAGAACTTGTGTGGTTAATCCTGCTAAAAGTAAGATGTCATAGACAATTAGGAAAGTATAATAGGCCCTTGTTCAATATAGCCAATTTTTAGCCTAATTAAAAAAATGAATAAATTAATCCCTCTTTGATCTAAATGATTTGAGCTTAAAGTAGACCTCTCTTTTTCACCCCAACTGATCTTTTTTGGGAATAATGTGTTGGCCCTGGTCCCTCTTGAACATGTGCACCTCAACTTATCTCAAAAGCATAAGTTAAGGGTGGATAATGTAGTAAACAACCTTTTTATGGCCCTGACCCTACTTTGGGTATTGTGTACTTTGACTCATGCAAAAACCATGAGTTCAGGGTGGCTATTATGAGGAATGCTCTGGAAAATGGGGTTGAAAGATCAAAGAGAGAGAAAGAACAAAATTAAAGTTACTCAAGAACTAGTTGAAAAAAAAGGTGAAATAAAAAAATGTAATACATACAACCAAGAAATAAAAAAGTCACTTACATAAATGACAAAAAGAAGGGAAAATAGCAAGGTGAAAGAATATAAGAAAAGGGCGGAATAAAAAGATGAAAAGGTAGGACGCTCAACAGATATGTCAAGGAGGGCAAAAAGTCACTAAATTATACCTAAATATACCCTACCTGACCTTGATCCTATGTTACGAACTAAGAAAGTCCTATCGTGATCCTAAGAGTTGTAAGGCGAACTTAAAGTAGTGAAAATAAGGGCAAGCTTATGGCAATATGTATGAATGAGTTGTGAATTTGTTCTAAGAGTTAGTGTTTAAAAGTAATCCTTATACTCAAACTAAAATCATTGTGTGAAAAATGAGGATGTTGTTTTGAAGTGAGGACACTAGTTGCAATACCAAAAATATTAGCATCTCGGTGAGAAATTGATGAGGATAGGTGTCAGTGCATGGTGAGTCTGTGTCATGGTCTGGCTCCACATAATTCAATCCTAAAAGAGATAACATGCATAAACATGATAAGAATGATCGGGATTTATAACCAAATGATTGCGAAAGCTAAAATATGGAAAATCTTGTACAAAGATTTTGTAGTGAGTCATAGTGCATCGCTTTAGGATAAAAAACGAATTTAAGTTGAGGGTGTTGATGTAGCATGGTTTCACGGTATTTTTAATGCTTTTTCCTTAAGTTTAGTGTGTGTCCAAAAGCCTTTTTGTATTGATTTTTATGTAAGTTTCTCCTTATTTGCAGGAAATCTATCCAAAGATGAACGCGGAAGTTTTTGAGAGAGAAATGCAGAAGAGACCACCTACGGAGCTTATGACGATCCGTCAAGCCTGTGACGGTTTGTAGATGACATCATAGTGTGGAGAGAAGCTGCTGAAGGAAGATGGGGAAGTCTGACCTAGTGTGGGATTACGGATGTCCATGACGGACCGTCATAGCCACGACGGTCCGTCCTTCTTATTCGTAGTATTGATCAGAGAATAGTCAAGTATCCAAATTCCAAGAAGTTAAAGTATTATGAAACGGAGACCCTCGACGGACCGTCGTGCTTAGAATGGTCCGTCATACCTGTTTGTTGAGGGTAATGAAGAAAGTAGCAGAAGAATTTGTGAAGATGGGACGACGGAAGCCATGACGGCCCGTCATGATCACGACGGTCTGTCACGAGGTGCGTCAACTCAGACGCGTTTTGACAGATTTTAAGTTATTAGAATCCTTCTTTTATTAGGTTTTTGTTTTTATTATAAGTAGTTCGAAAAACCTTGTTTTTGGGGTTAGACTTTTTGATAGTTAGACTTTTGGATAATCTTTAGTTCTCTTGTTCATGTATTGAAGGATGAATTTCAGCAATTGTTACGCTTTTTCTTGAATTAATTGTTGGTGCTTTTGTTGATTAATCAAGTGAATTTCTAGATTTTATTCTTTCTCATTAAAGTAAGTGCATGAATTCTTATATTAAATAAATGAATAGTGTGATTATGACCATAGGTAACTAAACTCCATAACCAGGGTTGTGGGAACCATGGGTGAATAATGAGGTAAAATCTAACTAAAATAGCAATTCTAGAACAGTATCTTGCATCTATTGTGAATTGTATTGTTTAGAAGTCTTTTTAAAGGATGGCCAATGTTAGAACTCGCCTTAATGCTACTTTCCAGACCAAAGAGGTAGATAATAGGAAAAGAATTATCAACATAGATTTAGTGTACACTATATAATAGGCTAGTGTCGATTGGTATGAAGTAATAACTTAGTCAAATATCGAATACAATGCTTAATATGAGGTAAAGGTAAGGGTTAATATAGTAACACATGTAGCCAGACAAAGATGCGGAGTGAAATTTTTTAGATGCAGGACCAAGGATTTAGAGATACATAACTTATCACTTTACATGCGACATACTAGGAAAGAATTGTTATAGTTAGAATTATCAAGTTAGGAACCTGTGGGGAACACTTAAGCCCTAATTACTTTTATTAATTGATTATGCTCTAAGATTTGAATCTGTAAGTTGTTCATTTTAATTTAGTTTATTATTTTCATTAATTTAGGAATAAAAACCTCCCATTATTGTCTTTTGTTTTCGAGGGAAATAATTGACTAAATAATAGTAATAATAGAATAAAGTTAAGTTTGAACTATTTTCCTCGTGGGAACGATCCCAACCTCATTAGTTGGGTTCTTTACTTGATACGACTGCTTTACTTATTATTTGAGAATTAAGTTTGAGCGTATCAGACCATGTGTCGCACATAAGCCACCGGATCGACGACGGAATAAAACCCAACAAAAAGATGTGTACTGCTCCATGTGAAATATTCTTTTTCATAGGATATTTTATGAATATGATTAATGACTATTATGTGGGATATATACTTAGCATCGAGCGAACTAGCGGTGAATATCCATGTCCCATGAAATATGTGCCACTACAGAAGATTGTCTTAAATAGATATTAGCTAGTTGATCCACTTTGGCTTAGACCTTTACCTTGGAATGTGAGGACTCCACTTTTATCCATGTGGGGTAGGCACTGGATTCCATATTATTGCTCGCATTTTCTACTTGTCGATTAAGGGTAACCTTTCCACAAAATGAACTAAAATTAATTATTAATGATATATGTAGTTTCCTTTATGATTTAAAGATGAATTGACTATATTCATGATTATGAATCTTCTTAAATGATTTTACTATATTTTAACTTCATCATGAATTTCATACTTTCAATTATGTTCCCTTATGATCACGTCTCATGTTTTATTGCATTTCCCATATACTTAGTTCATTCTATGTACTAATGCATATGTATGCCTATATTGTTTTACTAATGTAGGTATTGACGACTCTTCTTCCTCCTTTCATGTCTAGTTTATTGTATTAGAGACTTTAAATATCGGTGTTCCACGTACCAAGAATATTTTATTGATTTCATGTCTTTTCATTTCAGATTTAGTATGTGATGTAGTCCCAAGTACTTCCTTATGATGCAATAGATGTTTTTTAGACTTATGTTTAAACTTCTGTCACTTTTTGTCAAACTCTTGTATTTGGAAAGCTACTTTTGAACTCTATGTTTCTATTATTGTAACACCCCGTAGCCAAAACAAAAAAAATAGTTTTTTACAAAAATCTATAGGTGCTTCCAACGGTGGCATTGACGGACCGTATCGTGAACCATGTTCCATCCTGCATATCCGTCGATGGGATCAAAGAATCCCAAAAATTTCAGCCAAGAAAAATTAGTTAAGTCTTGGACGACGGACAGACTTACGGTCCGTAGGCAGACGACGATCCGTAGTCCATGATCGTCGATCAATACTCCCCTCACCCAATCTCTGACAAGAGCTACGGATGACCAGCACAGTCCGTAGGTGGACTGACGGTCCGTAGGTCTGACCATAGGTGGAAAATTTGTAGAAAGTTAAGGGGAAATGCAGTTGGGTAAACTTCAAATGATAATAACTCTTAACACAAAATTAATTACGTGTCCCATGACCTACACACATATAGATAATTGAATTATATTTCCATAGCCACCGACCTTGCTAAAATCAGGCCTTCGAGTAAAAAGTTATGCCCATTTAGTAAAGGCCTGTTGAATAGGCCCTGACGAATGACCCAACGACGAGGCGTCGGGCAGACGACGGACCGTTAGTCCTGGCCGACGTTTGTCTCAACGGCAACTTTCACATGGGTCTTTTGGATCTTTCCCACTCCGTTTATACCCTAAGTTACGTCGATTTGACCCTAAATCATCATATATTAGTTTAATCCTAGAAACATAATTAAAATATATCCAAGTCAAATCATTAAATCAAAACATAGAAAATTAGAAGCAAGAGAGGAGAAAAAAACTCAAGAACCCTAGTTCAAGAACGCCACAAGCTCCAGCAGATCCAGCCTCGGAACTTAAGTATTTTTCCGTGGATTTCATCACCAGGTATGTGGGATTTCCCTAGTGGGTTCTTTACCCATTGGGTCCCTAGTTTTTAGCCAGATTCTTGATTCTCTTATCATGATTTAAGATAGGGTTTCTAGAACTTCAACAAATCTTTATGAATTGATTAGTTTTATGTTCCAAATCAGATTATCATGTTATTACTCAAAATTATCCCATGATTTTCAGAACCCTAGCTTTGTATTTCTTTAGTTCTTAAATTAGACATGCTAGATCATATATTTCAGACACTTGAGATATACATGCCTCAATTATAAGTTTATAATTACCAGATTAATTGTTGCATTCTCAGTTTGCACGTTCAGTTTTGAACTATCCAGTATTTACATAAACTCACACATAATCAGTAAATTTACAGAATTCAGTAGGTGTAGCATAATACCGAGTTGGACTAGGTTTCAGCATACCCAATTAGTCCAAGAACTACTACCTAAGTAGGTTGTAAGTCCCCTCTTTGGGCAATCAATTTAGTGATCACGCCAGCATGACTTTATACCTTTGAAAGGGTATATTGGGTCCTCTCAATGGGGCGTATACATGAGACTCCACATTTAGCTCATGTGGTTTTATTATCAGTTATTCGTAGCTCCCACAGTTCAATCAGACTCTCTGCATTAATCATTTATCAGTATAGTCCGTATTCAGTTTCAGCATGTTATAAATTGGTCATTGCATTCAGTTATCTCAGAATTCAGTTTATCATGTCAGATTATTATACTTGTTTTTATGCTTGTTCAATTATGTTTAATTTCAACTTTACTTTATCCTACATGATCAGTACCTTTCAGGTACTGACGCTTATGTGTGCTCATGATCATACCAGCAGGTTATCTTGGGATCACTTCTGGTCCTAGGTTCCGTATCTGCGTCTCGGGGGTAGCTTGAGGCGTGATAAAACTTGGGAAAAGAGCACTAGGTTCAAGAGTCCTAGGATGTCTGAAAGATCCGCACTAAGTATAATCTTTTTCATGGGTGTGATGTTCACAACATCTGATGAGAGGGAGGCTATGAATTGTTTTAGGAAAAACTTCAATTTCTTGTTACTCTTATCATGCGTAAGGTATGATCTTATTCCATTCTAACTCGACTTTGTGCGCCTAAGATCATGCCTTCTCGTAGAGCTTAGACGTGGAATGCTAATGCACGCAATGCTAACGCAGTTCCTCTAGTAGTACATATGGAAGTTCTAATACAGAGCTTCAGAACGCCGATTCATCTTTTGGCTTAGAGTATGACCAACTAGAACAATCACTAATATCTAAGTCCGACTAATTAAAATAACTGATTAGTGGTAGCCATAGTTTTTGATTTTGTTATGATTAATCCGCCTATGTTTTGAGGGTCTCAAGTTGGTAAGGACCCACAGAAGTTCATTGATGAGGTCAAGAAAATATTTGGTGTGATGTCAGTTACTGGTAGTGATAGGTGAGATTGGCATCCTACAAACTCAAGGATGGGACTTACATATTGTTCACTCAGTGGAAAGACAACAGACATGACTTTGTCTTTTGTAACTCAGTATAGCAGTCCAATCAGTGTTAGTCCAAAAACACTCTCAGAACCTTTCTCAGTCTCTACTTCAGTTGATGACCCAATTATAGATAGATGGGCATACAGATATTGCCCTGTCACAGTCTCTTAGGAAGTCACCTCATCATATATAGTAGACTTAGAAATGGTGGACTTTGATGTCATTCTAGGTATGGATTGGTTACACTCATGTTATCCCTCAGTCAATTATAGAACTAGGATTGTTCGTTTTAAGTTTACAGGTGATCCAATCTTAGAATGGAAGGGTAGCAGCTTAGCGCCTATGGGTCAATTTATTTCTTACCTTAAGGACAGAAAGATGATTTCTTAGGGTTATCTATATCATCTAGTTCGGGTTAAGAATTCTAGCCTTGAAACCTCAACTCATGAATCAGTTCCAGTAGTCTGTGAATTTCCACAAGTGTTTCCAGAAGATATTTCCGGAGTCCCTCCCAAAAAGGAAAATCGACTTTGGAAATGATCTCCTTCCAGATACCCAGCCTATTTCTCCTCCTTACAAAATGGCTCCAGCAGAGCTTAAGTAATTGAAAGAGCACTTGAAAGACCTTCTAGAGAGGGGCTTCATCAGACCTAGTGTTTCACCATGGGGTGCACCAGTATTATTCACAAAGAAGAAAGATGGTTCTCTCAGAATGTGCATTGACTATAGACAATTGAACAAGGTCACAATCAAGAATAAGTATACCATCCCTAGCATTGATGACTTTTTTGACCAGCTTCAATGTGCTAGTAATTTCTCAAAGATTGACCTCAGATCTGGTTATCATCAGCTCAGATTCAGAGATAGTGACATTCCGAAAACTTCCTTCAGATTTTTGGTAATGTTATTATGAATTTATAGTTATGTCGTTTGGACTAACCAATGCTCCTGTAGCTTTCATAGATTTGATGAACAGAGTGTTCAAACAGTATTTAGACTTGTTTGTTAGTGTGTTCATTGATCATTTACTCTCAGAGTGAGGAACAACATGCAAGTCATTTGAGAGTTATTCTGTAGACTCACAAATATTGCCAGTTATTCGCTAAGTTTAGCAAATGTTAGTTTTGGTAGCAATCCATTGCTTTTCTTGGCCACATTGTATCTAGCAAAGGTATCTGAGTGGATTCACAGAAGATATAAGTTGTGAAGCAGTGGCCCAGACCTACCTCTACTACAGTTATCAAAAGTTGCTTAGGTCTAGCGGGTTATTACAATAGGTTTCTTTAAGGATTTTCATCAATAGCCTCACCATTGACTAGGTTTACTCAGAAGATGGTAAAATTCCAATAGTCAAATGATTGTGAGAAAAGCTTTTGCAGAATTGAAAACTAGATTGACTACAACTCCTGTCTTGACTCTACCAGAGGGTTTACATGGTTATGTGATCTATTGTGATGCATCAAGAGTTAGCCTAGGTTGTGTTTTGATGAAGCGATGTAAGGTGATAGCTTATGCCTCTTGACAACTTAAGGTTCATGAAAAGAACTATCCAACTCATGACCTCGAGCTTGCAGCAGTGGTGTTTGAATTAAAGATCTGGAGACACTACTTGTATGTCGTGCACATAGATGTGTTCACTTACCATAAGAGCCTTCAGTATGTATTCACCCAAAAGGAGTTGAATATTTGCAAGAGGAGATGTCTTGAGATCCTTAAGGAGTATGATATGAGTGTGCATTACCATCCTAGTGAGGCGAACGTAGTAGCAGATGCTCTTACTAGATTATCTATGGGTAGTGTAGCCCATGTTGAGGAATAAAGGAAGGAGCTAGTGAAGGATGTTCACAGGCTTTCTCTCTTGAAAGTTCACCTTATGAGCATATTAGACATCGGTTTAACAGTTCAGAATAGGCCAGAATTGTCTTTGGTAGTGTAGGTTAAGTAAAAGAAAGACAGTGACCTAATCTTGCTTGAACTTAAGGGTGCTGTCCATAATCACAGAGTGGAGGTTTTATTCCAGGGGGAGACGGTGTACTTCTCTACCAGGGTAGATTGTGTGTTCCTGATGTGGGCGAGTTGAGACAGCATATTCTTGCAGAGGCTCATAACTCTAGGTATATTATTCATTCAGATGTCACTAAGATGTACCGCGGTATGGGATAAATCTATTGGTTGAATGGCATGAACAGGGATAGCAGATTCTCTGAGTAAGTGCCCCAATTAACAGCAAGTCAAGGTACAACATTAAAAACCAGGAGCAATGACTCAAGAGATCGATATTCCTACTTGGAAGTGGGATGTGATCAATATGGATTTCATCACAGGGTTACCTCGTACTTGCAGACAGCATGACTCATTTGGGTGATAGTTGATAGGATGACTAAGTCTTCTCAATATTTAGCGGTCGAGACTACATATTTGGCAGAGGACTATGCCAAGCTTTACATCAATGAAATTCAGAGGTTGCATGGGGTTACTTTGTCTATCATCTCATATAGAGGTCCACAGTTTACCTCTCATTTTTGGAAGTCATTTCAGAAAGGTCTTGGTACTCAAGTTAACCTTAGTACAACATTTCATCCACAAAAGGATGGGCAAGCATAATGTACAATTAAGAGCATAGAGGATATGTTGATAGCTTGTGTGATCGATTTCAAAGGTAGTTGGGATGATCACCTTCATCTTATTGAGTTTGCCTACAATAATAGCTACCATTGCAGCTTTCAGATGGCCTCATTGAAGCAGCTTTGATAGGGCCAGATTCAATCCTTTATGCTTTGGAGAAAGTGTAACTCAGTAGAGATAGACTTGAGACAACCCAAAGTCGTCAAAAATCTTATGCAGATGTAAAGAGAAGGGAACTAGAGTTCGAAGTTGATGATTGAGTTTTTCTGAAAGTCTCACCTATGAAAGGGGTGATGATATTTGTAAAGAAAGGGAAGCTCATCCCTAGATATGTCGGCCCTTACAAGATCTTGAAAAGGGTTTGCAAGGTTGCATATGAGTTAGAGTTGCCAGTGGAATTAGTAGCAATGCATCCGGTCTTCCACATCGCACTCTTAAAGAAGTGTGTGGGTGATACAGCCTCTGTAGTGCCTTTAGACAGTGTGGCGGTGAAAGATAGTCTTTCTTATGAGGATGTAATAGTGGAGATTCTTGACCGTCAGTTTAGAAGGTTGAGAAACAAAGAAATCGCTTCAGTCAAGGTTTTGTGGAGGAGTCAGTCCGTAGAGGGAGCTACTTGGAAAACAGAAGCATCCATGAACGTCAAGTGTCCTTACCTCTTTCCCTCTGATTCCACTCAAGCTTAAGGTAATAGTTCCTCTTCAGTTTTACTGTCTTCATGCGTAAATTCAGTTTTAGAATCATGTTACCTCAGCTTGTACTTGCATTTTCAGAGTAATTGCATGTACTCTGAACTCAATTCAGTCAGAAACTCAATTCTCAGTGTTTAGTAGTGGGGTTTGCAGCTATCTCCCTCTATTTCAGCTAGTTTAGTCTTCATTCGAGGACAAAAGTTCCCAAGGGGGAGATAATGTAACACCCCATAGCCAAAACAGACCAAAAATTAGTTTTTCAAAAAATTTGCAGGTGCTACCAATGGTGGCATCGACGGACCGTAGCCTGAACCACGGTCCGTCCTGAAAAACCATTGATGGGATCAGAAACTCCTAAAAAATTCAGCCCAGGAAAATTGGTTAAGTCTTGAACGATGGACAGAGTTACGATCCGTAGGTCAGACGACGGTCCGTAGTCCATGATCGTCGATCAATACTCCTTTCACCCACTCTCTGACAAGAGCTAGGGATGACCAAAAATGATACGTAGGTGGACCGATGGTCCGTAGTCTGACAATAGGTGAAAAATTTGTAGAAAGTTAAGGGGAAATGCAGTTGGGTCAATTTCAAATGATAATAACTCTGAGCACAAAATGAATTAGGTGTCTCGTGACCTACCCACAGATATATAATTGAATTATCTTTCCATATCCACCGACCTTGCTAAAATCAGACCTCCGAATAAAAGATTATTCCCATTTTAGTAAAGGCCTGTCGAATAGACCCTGAAGACGGACCCAACAATGGGTCGTCGAGCAGACAACGGACCGTCAATCCTAGCCATCGTTTGGACCGATAACAACTTTCCCAGAGGTCATTTGGACCTTTCGCACTCCATTTAAACCCTCAGTTACGTCGTTTTGTCCCTAAATCAACATATATTAGTAAGTTTAAGCCTAGAAACATAATAAAAGCATATCCAAGTCAAATCATTAAGTCAAAACTTAGAAAATTAGAATCAAGAGAGGAGAAAAAAACTCAAGAATCCTACTTCAAGAACGCTACAAGCTCCAGCAGTTCCAGCGTAGAAACTTAAATATTATTCCGTAGATTTCATCACCAAGTATGTGGGATTTTACTAGTGGGTTCCTTTCACTAATTAGGTCCCTAGTTTTCAGTCAGATTCTTGATTCTCTTATCATGATTAAAACTAGGGTTTCTAGAACTTTAATAGAACTTTATGAATTTATTAGTTTTATGTTCCAAAACAAATTATCATGTTATTTCTCAGAATTATCGCATGAATTTCAGAGACCTAGCTTTGTATTTCTTTAGTTCTTGAATTACATATGTTAGGTCAAATATTTCAGAAACTTCATATATACATGCCTCAGTTATAAATGCATAATTACTAGATTAGTTGTTTCATTCTCAGTTTGCATGTTCAGTTTTGAGTTATCCAGTATTTACAGAATTCATTAGGAGTAGCATAATACCGAGTTGGACTAGGGTTCAACATATCCAATTAGTCCCAGAACTACTTGCAAGTCCCCTCTATGGGCAATCAGTTTAGTGATCACGCCAGCATGCCGTTATACCTTTGGCAGGGTATATTGGATCTTCTTGATGGGGAGCATACATTGGACTCCACATTTACCTCATGTGATTTTATTATCGGTTATTAGTAGCTCCCACAATTCAGTCAGACTCTCGGCATTGACCATTTATCAGTATTGTTGACACCCAGTTTTGGAACTCCACAATATAAATTAATCATCCAGCTTCTTAAATTTTAAAACAATTTGAAATACTAAATTTTATAAAATTTCAAAGAAAAGTAAATAAATAAATATAGTTTTCTAGTTGATTTAACTAATTTTTATATTTTGATAATTTTTATATAATATATTTGTTTCACATATATGTATGTTTATAGTTTGTATATTTTACGATTATTCGAAAATCGTCCCAAAATTTTTGTTTTAATTAAAACTTTTGGTTAATTAGTTTAGTATATAATGGTTTACTCGATTATTTTATTTCCTTAAAATTAAGAAGCTATAATAAATTTATATCAATTGATTTTATCTAGTTGCCAAATATTTTATTTCGTTTTGGCAGATTTTTTAGGAGATTTCCTAATACAAATTTTGATCCAATAATTCAATTTCCCAGCCCACCAATTTTAACAATACCAAAATTAGCCCATTCAAATTCCTACTCCTAGCCCACACCGTCATACCCTCCGGCCTGATCCCAACCCATGTCTCTTTTTCTCCTCTGATGAAGAAAAATTCGTACGAAGAGATAGACAGAAAACCAGAAACGCAGCGCCATTGCATGAACAACAACAAGAAGACGACAATAGCGGCGAATAGAAGTCAAAAGAAAATGGCGTGTGAGCAGCGAAAGAGAGTGCAACGATCAAATCGCAGAAAAAAGTCTATAGTTTCTTTGTCTTCCTCCTGCATTTGTTGTCAAGCGTTTGTAATCTGCAACACACAAAGGACGCATAATCGTCCTTGGTGTTATAGGATCGAGCCACATCGCCCCAAGGACTAGGGAATCGTTCAAAGCCATCGATATCACCTTTCTTTTTCGAGAATACGGGTTATTTTGCAGAAGAGATGTTCGTCGTTTTGGGGGATGGTTTTTTCGAATTCAAATGGGGATCGTCCTTGATCCGGATGCCCATTATGCTCACCTAGAAAAACCCTAATTTTTTCCTTTTTAATCTCGGTCTGTTTTCTTAGAGGTGGATTTTTTTTTTAGAGAAAAAGAAATTGTTTGAAAGGTAGAAAACAGAGGGAGAATTTTCTTCACTTTGAAGCGGAGAAAACAAATATCTTAAGTATAGTGATCGAAATATAGGATAAAGCACTAAGAAGGAAAGAGATAGTCGAGTTTGAGTTTCTTCTACGTTTCCTTTATCTTTTAGTTATTGGGTTCTCCTTTGAGCTGTTCGAGACTCGAAGCTCTCTTGAGTTCCTTGATGTTGTCTACGTACCCGTTGTGGTGTGATAGTCGTCTCCATCTCTGCTCGTCGTTGTCCCAGGTGCTGCCCGCAAAAAGGTAAAATCATATTTGACCCATTGATCTACTTTGCCTTATTTGTTTATGTATGTGGAAGAGTTAAAATCTCCACTATTGTATTTTTAACTGAGCGTGAGAACATGTATATTTCTTATTTTGCTTCTTTGTTTGGTTGGCAACTTTGCGGCATTTCAAAACAATGTGGTCCATTCTATTCATTGCCTCGTGTTGTCGAGAGGTTGTTTCTTCTATTGGTTAAATGTTCTTTTACATATCTCTGTTGGATTTTATGCATTTGAAGAAATATATCATTTGTTTTTAAATGTGCCTTCGGGATTGTACACATTGGATTTTTCATGTCCATAATGGATATTTCGTTTGTTTTCCTTTACGCCATGTTCAAGTGTACTTAGCGGAAAAGCTATGTGAATTATTTTCATTGTTTATATGCAAAATTAGCTTAGCATGATACGCCTCATATATTGTTTCTTGTTTGATTGGTTCTGAGAACATATATATTTTTTATTTTAGTTTATTCCACAGATGTCTTGATTCTTATTCAGCCAGTCGGCTTCTCCGCTTGAGTCGTATTATAGTCTAGTTTTTTTTATGTATGATATTTTGCCTTGCTACTGTGTCGTTTTATGCTTATTATTTATATTTATCTTGAGAAATATTGAATAACCATTTCGTTATAAAGGGAGAAGAAGTTAAAATTAACAATGGGTTTGTTTGAACAATTAGTTCCTAGTCGATTGTGCTCCAATCCTTAAGTCCTGTCTTTTTTTCTTTGCCTTGTTATGGATTTCTCACTTTTGTGAATCCCTTTTATATACCGTCATTCTGAGTTTCATGCCAAATGCTATGGTTGCCCATGTGTGTTGTTTATGAGTTCAGAACATATTGGGAGTGTTCCCTTCCCAATTACCCAAGCAATTGATTGTAAATTAATTAGCAAAATTTAGTTTTTTGTTGTTATTGTGTTTGTGATCTACTTGTAGCATAAACAGAAAAGGGTCCTAGAATTTTTGGGTTTGCATTTAAGTTTCGTGATCTCTACTCGAATTAATCATAATATGATGTCTTATTTAAATGGTAATTCTTTGATCTATCCGTGGAGCTTTGGTTATCACATTTGAGTTGTCGAAGTTGTGTATGTTGAAATAGTATTACTAATTCCCTAGTTGATTATTTTTACTCACCCCTTAGCGTGTTCCTCAACTGTAATTGAGGCTTGAGAATAGTGCTGGTGTATTCATGATCTAAGCTTACTGTTATGTGATCCAAGTTTCAAAAGAAAGATTAAGTTCTTGTATGTTTGAAATGACGACTCATAATCTGAAATATTGGTCCTTTTTTTTTGTTGGGAACTGATTGAGTGTTGATTAGTACTACAATTCCCAATTTCCTAATTATGCATACTCTTTTCCATTACCTATAAGTTCTAGGTGCTTAACTTCTCAACTTAGCAAATTAATGTGTGAAAATAAAGTGATGACGTTTCTAACTCAAATAATAAATTATTCTTTTTAAATTGATGAATACACTAGAGTTTTCTTAGATTTCATAAAGCTAATGTAAATATTTTCTTTGTTTGCCATGAAATATGTATGAGTCCATTATGGACATCTTCCTCCATCCGCATCTTCGAGGGCCACAAAGCATGAGTCCCTTCGATGGAATCTACAAGCCACATATTCGGCGTACAGACCCGAAATTTCAAGAATTGAAGATAATTGGAGAATATGGATTAGAAGATCATTTTATTTTTCGAAATTCATATTGTATTTATTTCCAGGCATGAGCCTTTGTTGTTTTTTACTTTATTTATTTTGTGCAATTATTTTTTTAGTCTAGGACAAATACAAAATGGGTTGAAACTTAAAAGGAAAATGGGTCAAAAACCCAAAACATGTGGGTCCTAAAACCGATCAAGGCGAACAGAACCGGATTTGGACCAAAATCTTTTTCCCTCTCTCTCTTTACTTGCTTTTAATTACTTGTCTATTTTACTTGTCGTTTGTTTAAAAGTTAGGAAAGCCCAACTCCCCGCAAAACACCACGTTGGTTTTAACAATTCAATCAAGTAAAAGGCCTAAAAGATTTTACAAATTAAAGTTAGTTGTCAAATAGCCATAATTAAGGGAACGTCTTATTTTATTTCAAAACCTTCCTAAGATGTTAATAAGAATCCCCGAACCCTTTTAAATATTTTCAAATGATTTTATCTGTTTAAGTCTTTTGAAAAAAAGGTTTTCAAATTTTTCTCAAAATTAAGTGGCCACTCTAAAAGTCGAAAAACTCTTCAAAAGAAATATTTTTCCAATTTAGGATAAAACAGTAATGGCGAATCTGCTGGGGAGTTTG